>UXGD01007211.1:0-11305 GCA_900474315.1 Torymus auratus | reverse complement strand
ACAAAACCAATAAATCTTTTTCATTTTTCATCCGATTTTAATTTGCAAGGTCTCATTTTGTTCCTTGTACAATTTCAGGTCATGGTACCAATATTAAAATTGAAAAATGTTCAAAACATGCAAATTAATATAATTCTTTTTTGAGATGATATTAAGATAATTTTTTATTTTATCTTATTGAAGGGTTGTGATAGGAATCAGTTTGTAACGGCACAGAACACCACGGTGTGTACCTCTATATGTATTTAAGTTTATATCGAATCGGGGGGCGGGGCTACAATTCGGTAATGCGAGAAAAGTCGTCATTGTCTGCACGTACACGTAAGCTGGCTCCTGCGCACTATCATTAAGATACCTCATCGCTGACGCACGGCTCGACACCCGAAAGGGGTAAGACATTTTCTATATCATCTTCGTTTTTGTAACATAACGCGACGTCATTCTCATCCATTGGGTGCAGTTTTTGTAATCAGGCTAGAAAGGAAAGTTTGATCAGCGCCGCTGGAGCATTTTGGTCGTCAACTCGAGAATTCTCTTGACTACATTTGTGACAAGAGTCCAGTGCTCAACATCGTTGACTACCATTATCAACGGGCGCTGCATTTCCATCAAGAATTCTCTCGCCTACATTTGTGACGTGAGTCCAGTGCTCAACATCGTTGACTAAGATTATCAACGGGCACTGCCTTTTCATCGATGTGGACTTGAGGTCTCTACCTGGCGTACGAAAGCGTTTGCGAGCGAGGCGATTAGTGAGTGTAACATCAACGAGCGTTGTCATCAGGCAGATTTTGTATGAGTGAGTGTGTGTGTGTATATAAGTTAACGAATTACCTGAGTTGTGAATAATTTTGTATATAGTTTTGGATTGCGAGAATATAAGTAGTTTTTAAATATAAGTCAAATCTAACGATACATGCAATTTCATCCCTTGTCATCGATGCTAATAAATTATTTATACATTTTATTACACATAATATTTCATCGTATTATTTTCTTGTCACTAGACAAACCCAATAACTTCACAAGTTATTAATTTAATATTTTTCATGCTAAAAAGACGTTTATAAGATGAAGATATATTTGTAGACCTTTATTTAATATTATTTTATATATTTACATGATTATCTCTAATAATTATACGCTATTTTCGAATATATTTTATACAATTCATTTTACAATACGTTATACTTCATTTACAATATTTACAATATTTTCATTTAATTTTATATTGACTTTTTTTCAATATCCTCTTCTCAAACAGTATTATATTAGTTTTCTAATTTAAAGAACACTTTTTGATTTATTATAAAATTGAAAATTGTTATAATTACGAGCATTTAAGTACGCTCTCCATGAATGCGTCTATCTAGCTCGATGTCTTTGGACATGATGGTGACGTGCTTCGCGTGGATGGCGTACAGGTTTGTGTCTTCGAATAGACCGATGATGTAATCCTCGCTGGCGCGGTTTTATGAAACACTTATTTTTAGAATTTAAATTTAATAGAAGGTATCGATAAATTAATTTGAGGAACCTAAGTTGGCAGCGGTTTTTTAATAAATACATGAATATATGATTTCTTATTTGCAATCGGTCATTGACTCCTTCACATATATACTTAAACTTTGCAAATTTATTTACATTACCGTAACTAGTTATTAGTCCTTGATATTCCAAAATTTGAACCAAATCTGTGACACAAGGTAGGTTTCCTAGCATTAAAGTAGTCTTATCAGTCCCAATTCTTAATCGTGCTATAATTCGATTACTAAAACAGCAGCAAAAAATTTGTTATTACTTTTACTATCACAAAGCTTTCACGAAGAAGAAATATTAGCTAAAAATGAAAAAATATATAAATTTCGCAATTTTGAAAAATGGGTTTCTAATAAACGTCACCGTGAAAAATCGTAGAAAATGTCAGTATTCAAACATGTTTATGTGTTTGAGAAAACAACAACTCATCATTATATTCTGTCCATTTATGTTCTTTTTATCTACAAAAAAGCGATAGATAATAAATTTATGATTATCTTTGTATTTAACAAAGATTTTATGTAAATATCACCATTAATAATTTATGTACCATACATACTATAATAAATATACGAAACTTTATAAACAATGCTATTTTGGCAATAAAGAAGCTGCCTCTGGGAGGAAGTAAAGTATGAAAAAATATTAAATTTATCCATTATCCATAGTAAGGATTTTAGGGGCGGTCCATTATAGTGGGAACTTTTGAGTTTTTAACTACTCTTATGATATAATAAATAAAAAATGGGTACAAAATGTTTGTATACTGATGATACTAGAATAATACTGATATATAATAATAGTCGATTTCATTCCTGCGCTTATTTGATTTTGGCTGTTTGAAAACTGTTGACCTGTTTGAAACAAACAGTTAGCTCTCCTAATTCGAAAATACATCAAAGAGTCATAACTACATGTGACAACTTTGTTCTGGACACAATTTTTTTTTAAGTTTCACTGTCAGAACTCGTCTTTGATATAAAAATCAAAAAAGTTCACACCGATTTTTAAGTAGCGTTTTCAAGAATTTACATAATTTAAATAAATAATTCGACCTCAAAAATCTCCCTTTGCATAAAAAAACGTCTAACAATGAGCAATTCGAAAAAGAGCTACTGTAACGAACGCCAGTTATCGAATAATTGCATCCGATTGCATCAATCGACTCTTCAGCGCGCGACGCGTTTGTCAAATGTGGATTTACTCCGCACATTTCACAGCTTAGGTATATGGTTTTCAATTTTCTAGCTCGTACACGGCAGTCCGACGTCTGTCAAAATTTTAATTAAAATAGTTTCCAATGTAATTCTGTTTACTCTTTCGGTGTTTCAGGTCCACATGCGCAATGCCGTGCGTGCTAATATGAGCTTCCAACTTTTTAATGAAAGACTTATTTTGCAGGGTATTATCCGGGACGAACGGGTATACGTTGCCATTTACACAGAATTAATCTGGGCTACTCTTTTTATTGTTTCAAATTGCCCATGTGTGTGTGTGTGTGTGTGTATGCGTGAGAGAGAGGGGCTTTTGTGCGACTGAAAAATTTAATTGGTGCCTGGTCGGATAAATGTTAATTTTTTCATAATTTTTGCGGTGTTGGTTTATTGTATGTAGAAAGGTTTGTATTAAAGGATTTATATTGCTACTTTTTATCGAGTATCTTTTTCAATTACATTCATGGGATGAATTGTTTTTGCGAAAATTTCATTTTGATTAAAATACTTTATAGGATCAAAGTTAATTAATAAAGGGATGTATTACGAAGAAATATACACCAATTTTATAAATACATTTTTTACGACTGTTTTGTCAATTTAATAATCCAAATGATATTTGAGAAATTTGCATCCACAATACTTGAATACTTTTCAAATTGTATATTGTAAATGAATTCAGACTATTTTTCAGGAATTTCAATCTGGATGGTTACAATTTAGCAATAAATTTTATTGAATTTATTGTTTGAGTTAGACATAAATGTATATAGCATTTCAACTTTTATTTAGTTAGAATAAATAGCGTAGAATTAAATCGACTACTAATAAAAAAATAATTAAATCACAGGAATACATTAATGATTCACAAAAATCAAATTCCTTCCCTACGTTCATCCAACCGCAAATAGCTTTTAGCAAACATCAACTCCCTTATAGGGATTTACATCGATTTTAAAGCGCGAAATACATTCTGTAAATTCATTTCTCATATTGATTTCGGAAAAATTAATTCGGATAACAGATCAAAAGTCACTACACGTTATTTTTATTACAGTACTAAGATTTTTTATAATTGGACATTTTATAACATAAAATCGAGAAACTTTTAATACAATTATTACCAACTTATTTCTTGTATTCTTACAACATATCAACATTATCCCAGTCCACTAAAAAAAAAAACACACTTTATAGGCCTACGGCATACAGCTCGCCGCGCTTCATTGTCGCCGTTTATTATACCTTATATACCCCGCGCAGCAACCGCTCAACGAACCAAGCGACCAACGAACCGATTGAGCGAACGAGCGGATGTGTGAAAATCGCAAGTGCATATACCCTGTGTATAAACGCACACACAGACAAAGTCCGGAATGCGCTGCATTTTGCAATTATCGGGCACTAAACATGCCGCCTAGGCGGTGCTGCCAGTGCAGTGCAGCGGCGCTGCACCTCGCGGCTCGCGATTTGAAAGGTCGATAAGGGATAGCGGAATATAATTACAAATTCGAAAAATGAATGCGCCGTTAAATGGAGATCGAGTCACACCGCGCACGCTGCACTGCATGGAGAGAAGAGAGTTGCGTAACACAAGCGAGCGAGCGCCGCTACTCTCCCAAAGACTTATGGACGAGGTCTTATTACCCGCGAGTCTGTGGTGTATATGCGTTTGTGCGTATACAGCGCCGCTTGATATACAAACAATTTCGATCGCGATCGGCCTTATTAATGATAACGATCGCCCGCGCGATATTGCCACGTAAAATGTGCGTCCTGTGCGCGTGAAATTCCGCCGGTACAATATAGCGGCCGCGATTTCTTCCCTCGTCTTTTTGGGGGAAAATACATGTAAGAATAATGATGGTCTCTTCTTTATTTTTTGTCGACTGTAAACGCGAAAAATGTAGTGCTCTGGAGTAACGAGGCGGTGGTGAAATTATGTCTGGAAACTCGTTTAGAAACTGTATATATGCGTCCAATAACAATTATTGCCCGGCGAGAAGGAGCGAGCGGGCGTTATTGATATTACATATTAGACCCGGCGGACTTTCTCTGTTATCAGTCGATTAGTATATGTATACTGTATATATGTATATACGTATCACGCGATCGCTTTCGTTTATGCAAATTCGGAGCGGCGATATTTTCTCGAATGATCGATTTATAATTCGATTTGTCTCACGCGGTATTAGCGCGCGTTTCCTTTATTCTCGTTAGCGGGCTTGTTTACAAACTCAAACTTGGAAAAATGCCGATTAGATTGCTACTCCTGCTGGTTTCTGGCAGGATTAACGGTCCATTAATTATGTAAGGAAGGGCAAAAAGTCGGTGTTTATATATATACTAAAAACATATGGGCAGGCGCGTGCTGCTGTACGGTAATGGCTTCATCATTTTTCGCGAGTGAACGCGTTTCTCTCTCTCTAGTATATTTACGAACGAAAGGAAAAGGTCTTAACTCGTCGTTCACGATCGGGTAACAGGTGACTCGTCTCTCTAATTCCCTGGCGAGCCATCGTCATTATATACCCTCTCAGCGGTACCGTAAATTTCACCCTCAAAAGTCACAAGCCCCGGGATATAAGATAAAACAAAGAAATAAAAGCCGAAGGCAAGACAGAAGGAGATAAGAGTTTAGAGTGGCGAGAGAGACAGAGAAAGAGCGCGTCGGACAAAAGTCATGATACTTTTGAATTGTTTTATGGACACTGCGGCCTCGACCAAACTAGCGCCTTTTTTTACGCTCCCTCGCTAGTTCGCTAGCTCGCTCGCGCAAGCAGGTAACTTTGAAATCGTAAACGTATAGTATACCGCGCGAGCGAGCGAGCGAGCGTTCGGAGAGCCTTTCGCAATCGTAAAGGCGATCTAACGGTTCCCCGCGCGAGATCGTAAAACTATCCGCGCGGCTTCGCGTGATCGGGGCAGCTGTTGTCAGCGAGCCGCCGCCGCTGCTGCATAGGAGCGCCTGAAAGAGACGAAGAGAGAGAGAGCAGTGTATGGGAAACGAGAGGGAGAGGCAAGTAGAGCGAGAAAAATGTCGAGAAATAATGAGAAGAAATGATGGTTTTTTTTTAGAAGACACTAGTTGAGCGAAAATCTGGGAAAGTTTTTGGCTTTTTCGGTTAAAAGGTCTTATAAGCGTGAGTCTTATGGGTGTAGTTCCATAGTGATGCTTTATTGTGTGCTTTAGACTTAATTTTCTAAGATTTTAGAGAAATTGTAAGTTTGGATTAAGATAATATAATTCAATTTTTTTGGCGAAATTCTTGGTAGTATAATTTATGATGATCGATTTATTTTACTTAGCTTTAAAAATTGAAATGATCTGGGCACTATAATAATTTTGAAGAATATACGTAAAACTGCAATAACACTATTTTATTAATTTGTTATTTATTTATATCTGTTCCATTATTCACAAGTTTTATCGTATCACACCCAAACTGTATCATAAACAGAATCAAATTCGTACGAGTTAAATTTGACACAAAAGCTATAACAGTCAAATAAATTATTTCTATAGAATTATGAACTATTACTCACCTGTATTGAATTTTTCAAGTTTTTAAGTCAGTATAGATCTTAATGTCTATCAATTACATACAATGACTGGCATATAGTGCAGTTTATAATATAATTGAAACAAAAAATTAGAACTGGTCGTACCGCTTTACGTCTCGCGTATGGCCAAGTCAAGTCGTAACGTATAAAAATGCAGTTTATATTAAAGTGAAATTGAACACAGTATATAAATACTTATCGAATAAAATGTTACAATAAATTTAAGATACTAAATAATAATATGAAATAAACATATCACACACATATACTTATATACTTTATCTTTTATGAAAAATAAATCCAAATTAAAAAAAATTGACACCTTTTCCCCGATTTCTTCTATACCAAAAATCGCCACCGAAAATTCACTGTCCGTGATTTCGACGGAAATGCAGCGATATACAGTGCCATCCGCACAATACGTAACAATAACGTTTACTCTCGCCTGCGCACCAGCAGCACTTGCACTCACTTGCGCAATGCACCGGCAAAGTATACACGCGAACCATTATCTCTCTCTCTCCTAGGACTGTTAAAATTCATGCTTTCGTTTGCCGCTGATTTAATTTCTTTGCGTGCCTGGGCAGTAACGCGAGAAGGAAAAAGCCGAGCGCGCGCGCGGAGAAACAATTAAGCAGGGATTTTTATGAGGGGGACCGACTGAGAGAGGGAGAGAGAGAACGAACGAGCGAACGCCCATGGGGGAGAATGCGAAAATTTATATGTGGCGTTTGGGATTTTTCATTTTTCTTTTCCACGCGCGTGCGCAGTTTGAGAGCATAAACGGTGGCGGCTGTGTCGATGAGAGCTCTGGATATTTTTATTTATGGTCCGTTTGTTTGGAGGTTTGGTATTGAAGTGCAAATTTTTTTTCCAGGGCGTTCAGTTTGGGGATTTAGAATTTGAGGTTGCTTTTCAACTTGTGTTTTGAAGAATTTAAATTTTTAAGCGTTTTTAAAAGCAATAATTTGAAAATGTGGGAAATTCGTTGTGGAAGGTGTATATTTGTATTTTTATAACTAACATCGATAAAAGCAAACAAGTATTTTTAATATTAAATAGTTTACATTTTAGTTTCGCACTAATCTAATGCCATAAACCACTTTGAAGGCCCTTTCGTATAATTGCACGAGATTTTCACATTTGAGTCTACAATTACATTTTCCTTCCCCTCGGCAAACAATGACAATTTTGGAAAAGCAGTTACCAGGAATTCCATAGAGTAACACGGTCAATGTAATCATAAGCTTGCATTTTTACTGCAGCTTCCCTCTCATCTATAATTTTTCACGAAAAAATACCGGATAAAGACCTTTTTGTCGGAAACCGCCCTTTCTACCACCTACACACACTGCACACACACAGGCACACAAGCACGTGTGCACTTTTGCGGCTTCCTTATATGATTTTCAAAAAAAATAATCGAGTGAACGCGTGCACGGAGCGGACCGCACGCTATAGCACACAGCGTAGCGACGAGTAAATCGGCGAAGCATTCCGTGCGTTAAATTTAATTACAGCCGCGAGAGAGTCGAAGGGTTTCTCTCTCGCCGCGTCTACTTCACGCGCGAGCGCCTACTGCACGGTGTATATATGTATATATAGGCAACCCCGTGGCCGACCTCGAAAAGCCCGGGCGGATCGGCTCCGCCGCCTTGGCCATTGAATATGCAACGAGATAACAGTCTCGCGGCTTTGCCCACATGATCCGGCCCCGCTAATAAAAGCGCATTTGCATATCGCCCAGAGAGTGAGTCGAATAGCTCAATGAACGGGAGGAAAATAGAGATTCTTTTCACTCGGCTCTGCGGCTTTTGTTTGCTCAACGCAAGGTGGTTTTTCAAGGGAATAGAGCGGCTGTGTGTTTTCTTGTGACTTTCTTTTTTTTGTGTGATAAAGAGATAAAGCCGGGGGAGACAATGTTTGCGCAGGGTTTGATTGGGTGTATAAATATTAGGTGGCATTTGAATATCAGGAATAGGAGGTGGACTACTGTGTCCGTATTGTTTAAATAACAGGGACTGCAGATTAAGTGCAAACTTTTGATAATATTTCAATGTAGTGATTTATTTCAATCTGCTGAATTTTTTTTTTTTCAAAGAAACTAAAGTCACAAATTATTCCCGCAGATGGGTAATCACCCGAGCGAATAATCGACTTTAATTGTTGCATATAGAACTTTATTCACGACTCAACTGTGTGGCTAAAAATGTAGAAATACAAAAACTTTTATTGAGACATAAAATATCGAAAAATTTACATGGAGTAAAGGCCATTATTTAATTGGCCATCTTGCCAAGAATTTCGAGCTCAAATGTTGCAAATCCTCCAAACTCTCATCAGCTCCTACCTACACTGTATACTTTTTTCCCATACGTTTTACGAAATCGACGAAACTGGCACACATACTCAAACATACACACTTGCTAAATGCATTGTGCGACTTGCAACGCTTCATATTCACCATAAGACGTCGGATCGTAACTTTTATTATTTATTAGACTTTTTCTCCGTTCGCGTATAGGCGCGCTCGCGCGCGTAGACGTGCAAATAAATTCTTATTTGTTTTCGCCGAGATCATTTCGCGTTCCTCGGTACACAGACCATATTCACTCGCACGCGTGGAAAACACGTATAACACACAGACCTTTTTTTGTACCCACAACGGCCGCGGTAAATAGATGCACGTCAACGTGATTAATGCGCCTCGCTGGATTATATTGCGCCCGATAATATATTAATAATTGCTCCTAGCTAACACACACGTACGTAAAGACCTGGCGCACACACGTATGTAGGCTGTATTCTTCGGAACGCTGCCGATGTGTGCATATAAATTTATGCACTTTTACATTTTTTACAACATACATACACACCCATCGGCCGAGGGAAACTCGCGTTCGCGGGACCTCAGCTTATCATTATCACGCGGATGCCTTAATTTGCTAGGCAAAATTTCCTATCTTATAAGCCCATTATTTATGAATATTAATCAGGATATCAGAATTTTCGTTGCAACGTGTGCGCGTACCATCGAAACGGCCCCCGCATATACCTATATAATTAATGCACGAAAATCTGCGCAATAGATGATAACGATCGCGCGTCGTTCATACGTTTATGAAAAAAATGAATGTGTATATAAATATCCACATATAGGGAGAGAGGGAGAGAGCTGCCAATGTAAGGTCTCTCAGCTATAAAGCAGCATGTAAATTAAAATTTTTTATGGAATTTATAAAGGCGAGCGAGCGTGCGAACAGCGCACCGCACACTTTTACGCCCAGCGTTTTATGAAAATATTCTGCTTTTTAGCGAAATTTCAAAGTTACCGCGCTGGACGTTTTTTTTTTTACAACGAGGTCCCGTCACTCTTTTTTTCTCCCTCTCCCTGTCGTATTCTATCGCACCGAGGTGCGTGTGCCGCGCGTGCTCCCATCAGACTTTTTCAAAGATTTTTTTCTTAATCTCCGGAGAATTCGCGCGCGCGAAACAGAGGGTAAATTTCACTTTCTCTAATAGACGCAATTTTTCACTTTAACGAGAAGTTGGCGCGAAAAAAGGGAAAGAAAAATAATAAAAGAAGGGGCGTGCCACCGTCGTCACACTCACTTTTCCCGGCAATTTTTCACTCTAACAAGGTGTCGTTTATTTTTACATATACACACGCGCGACTAATCCGTCCGATCGAATCGTCGCGCGCGTATCCGTATTCCATAATTACCGCATAGCGTTCAAATATTCGCGCGCCGTATATATAGATTTTTTTTTCATTCAGCTCTGTTTATTCAACGAGAAAAATTTATTTATCCCTATATACGTACATACACATAGACGTACCGACGTATTGTCCCAAAGAATTTTTTCATCTAACTTTTACACGTTTTTTAAACAAAAGCCTGTGACGACGCGCCGTCACGCAAAATACAGAAAAAATGCACGCTCACGTTTATATATATATACATAAATCCGCGCGAAATTTCAGTGCCGAAAAAAAGCGAGAATAACAACGACGATCTTTTGCAAAAATAGTGGCAGAACCCGCGCGTGAGCGCGCCTGTGTGCAGCCTAGCATCCATGCACGACGGAAAAGCGGAATCGCGCGAATTGACGACCGGCCGCCTATGTGTGTGTATATGTGTGTATTGGTGCACGGCGTGGTTATGTGGCAGGAACACTTTCACCTCCTTTTAGCCTCGAGTCGTATGCAGCGAGGGCTGCACTGGCCACATCGCGCCACTTCTGCACGGGACGCGCACGCGCGCGTGTGTGTATGTAGTTTTTTTGTTGAAAATAGTTTTTTTGTAGCGCGAGATGGGACACGCCTGGTTGTCTTCGCTACTATATCGATAAAGTTCTCTAAGAAGAGAGAGGAAGAGAGAGAGGGTTATAGAGCTTACCGAGTAAAAACTGTAGTCTGAACGGTTCAAATTGTTCGTGTCACTGTAGTATATTTTTTCGAGAACTTAGTTCAGGATTACGGTATTTATTTATTACTTCGATTCCATGTATTTTTTTGTGCAAGATATTTTTAATATTTTTTTGAAATAATTTATTTTAATTAATTCTTCAACTCACTTCGACCATTTGGTAGCTGTTATAAAAGTATTTTTTAAATATAATTCGTGTAACTTAATTAAATTTTAATTAATAATAAATTAATAATAATAATAAATATTACAGTCTTTCAGATTGATGTTAAAGTTCAAAAAATATGCACCTAAAATACTCGAATATGCAAAAGGGATGATACCTTACGGAAGAAGCGAAAAATAATTAAATGAATATTATAATAAAATAAAGTTTGTAATTTCATATGAAAGGAACTAAAAAATGTTTTATCAAGTATTCTTCATAAAAAGTAGTACATAATTATTTCTTATTAAGCTGATATGCCCCCCCCCTCCATTACCGACAATGGCAGGGACCTATTTTTCTCTTTTAATTTTGAATTTTCAGAAAAAAAAACTCTTTGACACATTGTAGAT
>UXGD01007210.1:0-11306 GCA_900474315.1 Torymus auratus | reverse complement strand
CAAAAATGGAAGGTCCAGGGTTCTATTCCCGGCCGAGTCATGCCACGGTGTTATTTATATTGAGTCCTTCTCGATTGGTTTCTCATTTAAGTTTGCATATAAACAAATGCATTAAAACCTTTATTGAAATAAATTATTAAACGTTATTAGTGTAAAAACACACACAAAAAAACTGGAATAGGATTGATAACATAATTTTGTATTATCTCTAATGTACTGAAATTACCATATTTATACTTAAATACGTACGATTCCTTTTATCTAATTGATAAGATAAATATATAGTCAAGCTGTACTTAAAGTTTATATACAATGATGAAAGGTTCTTGCAAGGAATTATTTGATAAATGAATTTACATGGTGAAACGTTTCTTATTTTGGTGTTTGTGTAATAATTCAAAAGTAACTATGGTCCAATCGATTAATCTAAGCATTAGATTTGTAACTTTTCAATGTCACATTAATTGTATGCTAGTCTTTTCCAATAATGTTTATTTGTGCCTAAAGCCCTTATTTTTGGAAATCGGGAAATTGAGCGTATACATTTATTCAAATAAGTATTACAAACGAGATCGTACTACAAAGTTTATTACAGCACAAATAAAATGAAGAGTAAAAAACAATAACGCAGTCTTATATTGGCACTCAATTTACTGTACGAGAACAAAACATGGAATAAATATAGCGATTACTGTTCTGTGTGAAGTTTCGCAAAGGTACAGGTCTTAAGTGCGCGTCTCTGTTCGGGTAGGGGTTGCAGATTTCGGACTTCCTCAAGCCGGCAGTCCGAAATTCCTTTGGACTTGCGAACTCGCTCTTCATCGAGTCCGAAATTCCTTTGGAAATGGATTCGTCATAGTGCAATAGATCTTGGACTTGTTTAGTGTACTATAAGACACTAGCAATCGTTTTACTAATAATTTTTGTTATTTATTCAAATAAATAATTTTTCATCCTAAGATTTCCGACATAGACTTAAAATATGTCTAATGATAAAAGGTTTCTCAAAGATAGATTTTCATATCATTAAAAAATATTAATATAATAATATTAAATTTTAAGTTTTTAATGATTTGAAGCCATGTTTTATTTTCTAATGATCGGAAAGATTAAAAAAAAAAAAGAAAAATTATTTCATAATTTTTTGCGGTGACTGAACATTAAAAGCAGCGATGATCAAAAGAGTACTTTTAACGACTTAAACCTTTTAGCAAAACTTGATGACTAGGAAAGGGTCAAAGGGCTAAGTGAAATTAATAAAATCGAATTTCAGCGAGATCCCATGGGCCTCGTGTGGCTCTATAATATTAGACGATGAATTTCATGCCTGTGAGTACGTGACTTCCAGAAAATATGTGAAATTACTCACTAGTTTGACACAAAAATATAACACAATAATGATAAATACTAATTTTTTACCGCCATTATTTATAATTTTAAAAATTGTATCATTAAACAATATATACTCGCACGTTCTATGGTACAAATGTTAACGAGAAGCTAGCTTTGTTGTCAGTTACCTTTATGGCTAAAAACGAATATTGATGCTTGTATTTCATAATTATGTACCAATCCGAAATGAATTATCGCATTTACGCTTCATAAAATACGTAGTTTAAGTATAATATACTAGAACTTTTAGGTGATTATTAGCTCGTTATATCAACTATAAAAAATGGTTAATTTTCTATCAGGGTTATTATAAGGCATTAAAGGCGTTACTCAAAGCACGTCATCCATAATTTTATTTATCAACAAGTACACGATATCGATAAAGATAAAAGCGCAAAGCAAAGGCACTAAACGACAAACCACACAATTAATAAAAAATCTCTAACGATAAACACGGTCATTTCTCAGAAGTGAAGCTTGAGCCGACGAACTAACATTCTATACAGTGAAAACGCGAGTCGCCCCCTCTCTCACAAACCGCTCAATCGTTCCAATTAGCTATCGTTTTCACGCCGGCTGCCCTCCCGCGCGTGTATACATACCCCGCTCATTTTTACGCTCGCACCCCTCGTTTACGATGCTTCACGCATTCCGCGCGCACTGTACTTGCATATATATACACGCACGCACCCACCCCCGTCGCAAGCGCGGCCGGCTTTACAGAGGGTGCGCTGGCCGTGTATATGTATATATATATATAGCCGCTCACGGCTCTTAACGATCGCACTCGCGGGGCGGCGTTCTTCGACGGCTGTTATTGCCCCGTGACACGCGTCTTCTGACGCGCTATATATACTCGCGGCCATCAAACGCATCGATGGAATAGTTTTGTCGTCGTTGCTTTGGCCCGCGTCTCTGTGTTTAGTACGTTCGCGAATTTTTCGCGAATCGATGGTGTTTGGTACTTTAGTGGAGATGCGAGAGAGAGGCTCGCGCGATTTTATGTGGCTCGCGTGGGGGACGAATTATTTTATACGCGCGCGCGCGTCGTCATTGTCGGCCCATAAATATAGCCGCGAATATACGCCGGTCGAAGTGCAGTTTAGTACCGTAAACCCTCGGTAATTATTCACCCGTCGTTAAATCGCTCGCCTATATACAAGGCAGTAACAACTTCCGTTGCGATGGGTTCGGCCGGTTATCCTTCGTCGTTGCGACTCCTGCTAATTGTTTGCCGAGCTTCGGACTTTTTTGTGAGGCTACGTCGCATGGTGCGCGTTTTAGCGATCGAGAAGTTGAGAGGATTCTGGTCGCATTTTGTGCGGTATAATTGAGATTAATATTTAGTCGTTGATAATGGGAATGTATTAGGAAAATGAATGTGAGAATGCTTTTTATTTGAGGACTGAACGTGTCTTCAAGAAGATGACAACACATGTGGCCAAGATATCGTTTAGGTGTCGACAGAAACTTCGGGGCAACTATATAAAGACTACGGTTCGTCTTTATACACTGTGGGGGTCTCGACTAATATACATATAGATCATAATTTACATACAATATTTTTCTAACTTACATATGCCTAACAACTTTGCATATTATATCAGACTTATTATATATTTTTGTTTCACAGATTTTGTTATTCGACTGAAGCATTTAACGTTGTATATTCTAATAAAAACAGTGATAGTGAGCTGGAATAGTTTATGTTTCATAAAGTCACTGCTGTTACATAGAATACATTTAATTGCTCTAAAAAATCCGAGACATTCCGCGCGAGCAATCAATAATTTTTTTCGTGACTTTAAATTACATTCTTTAGAAAGTTCGTCTCATCCTCGGTAATTACGAAGGGAAATGAGACCCACGCCGCGCTGTGACGAATGCTGTTTCCCATTTGCGTAAATGCGCGACGAAGCGACGGTATGCGGAAGCCTTATTGCCAGTCGCCTAATTTTATTACAAGAATCATTTGTTTGATTCGAGCATCGATATATTTATAGATGAGTAGTCGCATTTGATAATTAATGGTAGTCTGACATTATCCACTTCTTTCATTAGTGTATTTTATGTAATTCCTAATGTTATTTTTCAAATAGTTTCCATAAGTATGTATAAACTTGGGAAAAATTACGTACAAATGAACATTTACGGAAGACTTTGACAAAACAAACATTTTACTCTTATAAGCATATGTCGCACAACTTAAAATACTATTATCCCTATTCACATAGATAAATCTCAACAAATTTATCATGTGTATACACATGATTATCAACATGACAACCAGATCTCATCTCTCTGCGGTAAACAGCCTTCAAAAAATTTGGCTACTCCTATACACGCGCTAAACCGCTGATTTATTCTTCCGAGATAAATCAAACTTGCATTATCGCGCACACAGCTATCCTCTCCACAACCCCGAAGGAAACATTTTATCTACCGGCGAAAATTTCCCCATAAATATGTAAAATTCACACCGCCGCCAAGCTGAGAAATCGGACACGCTGGCCCCTTTATCTCTCGACTTGTCGTCCGCCTTCCCCCGAACATTTATCTCATCGGCCGCTTACACACTCGCGCGCGTGCGCGCTTGCTCTAATCCCAAAATTCGCGTCCAAAAAGTAACTAAGTAAGTTTCACCTCTGGCAGAGTCGGAAGTTTCTCGCCCACCCCCGTCGTGCCTTTATCCTTATCCAAGATCTTAGGCCAGTCTCTCTCTCCGCAAGGACCGACGACTCTCCCCGTTTTAGCATACGGAGAGTGGGTGTGCTCGAACTTTCGATTTATGGGTCCTTGGGGGGTGACGGCGTGGTGGTGTGGTCAGAGTGACAGGGTGGGTGATTAGGTGTGCACAATATTCCGTGTCCAAAACAGCACCTGCGCCGCCGCCGCGCGCTCATTGATCATGAGACGCTTGCTATAGCTCGGGGTTGCCGGCAAGGATAAGAAAATGCGCCGATGCTGTGTACGCCGAAAGGGGATAGAATGGGTTCTTGGGTGGATTGGCGGCGAGGGGGCGTACTTTGGGGTGAGAAAAATTGATGAATTTAGGTGGACAAGAGAGAGCGAGAGAGATGAGTAGTGGTGGACTGGTTTTGATGTGGGAAATGGGTTGAACGCGGAGGCGATGATGGAAATGAGATGGATTTGGGCGATTTCGGGCGTTTATTGCGTATGTCGTGGCATGGCGGTGACGTATAAGCTGGTGAAAAATATATAGTATGTGTAGGATGATTAATGTTGTTTATGAGTGTTTTGATTTATATTTGACATATTGTTCTATAACTGCTTATATTGTTTGTTATTAGAGTTTATTTTAAATAAATTGTATGTTATGATGTTTATTTGAGTAATTGAAATGGCAGCAAGATTAATTTATTTTCATTTGCAATAATTTGTACTGAAAGAAAAGATAATTTTTCAGATTTGTGTGTTAACAGATGTAAAAGTGAAAACTTTCTTTTTATACTAAAACATTTTTGTATCAAAGATATAATAAATATGTAAAGTTTTACACGAAATACTTATATTCACCCTGGTAGATAACTAACCATATTGCATAGCTAACGTGTTAATTAAATGGAAGCATTTTTAGAAAAAATTATGATGCTAAAATAATATAATTCGTTTAAAAGTTCTATTATATTACTTGAAGTACATATTTTATGAAGTGTAAATACCATAATTTATTTTGGATTAGTACATAATTATGAAATACAAGCAATGTTCGGTTTGGGCATTAATTGAAAAATAGCTAACTTCTCGTTAAAATTTCTACCAGGGCAAATTCGTGAAAAATTATTTATTAATTGTTTAAGAACAGAAGGAGAAACACCATAATACAATAGAACGATATGATGGCAGTAGCTTATTGAATAATAACCGGGGCGCAAAAACTTCTGCATCACTTTGAAACTTCTTAAGCACTTCGCAACTCAACTTATCAACCCAAATCTTCAATTGTAATTACAGTCCCGGAGATTCCGCCTGAGTTCAACGAACCTATTGCCACCCCGTGAACTTCGGAAAAATATGCTAATATTCCTCGCGTCATCGTCTCTCCTCCACGCGCAACTAAATAAAATTCGCGATGTATTATACCGCGAAAGTTGAAAAAGCCAGCGTCTTATATATAGATACCTACATAATGTGGGGCGAGCGAGCGCGTAATAAAATTTTGCGCTCGGGCATTATGAAAGTCCAGGAGAAAACTTTGGCAGCGGCAAACTTTACTTCGGCTACTACCAAAGCCACTGGAGAGAGAACGCAAGAGAGAAGCTGTTACGACTTAGAGGTCAAGTTTAAGGAGTCGCGCGAGCTAGTATAAGCGAGATAGGCGACCTTGGACTCTGTCTCTCTCTCTCTCTCACTCTCGACCGCGCGCGAGAAACTTTATGGTCAGATCAAATGGGCGCGAGAGATGTGCCGAAACGCGTCTTCTTGGCCCTCGCGGCTGCCACCGCGAGAGAGAGAGAGAGTATAGTGTGCGGGTTACCCTATATGGAATAGGAGGAGGATGAGAAACTGTGCGTGATGCGGTTTCTCGCGGTCGTCGACGCTATGCTGAATGAGCGAGAATGCGGTGTAGACGTACTCGATATATATGGCTTTGTGATGATGAGTTTTTCAAAATGTTAGGTGGTAGTAATGCGCATATAGAATTGATAGAGATAGAGCGATTTGCCGAATCAGATGGTTCATAAATATTGCAAAATAAAGTTAAGGGTTTATAGAATGTACCAATGAAAAGGTTTTTTTTATTATTTCGAATAGGTATGCTTTTGTATTATAAATGTAAAGTTTTCAATAAGTGGCTTGAAATCCTGGATTTTCGCTTAAGCACTAGAGGAATCAAGTAGTATAATATGCAAATGGTCAGATTAAACTCCACTAAACAACTAATTTTGTTCGCAATAATACTGATTAGGTACTCGTATAAATCGCCAGATTTGTGGGGTATTAAAAGCTTGGAAAATTATTCAATATTAACAAGGATTAATACTATTCTTGAGTTTACTGGTTGCACTGTCGATACTTTTGTTTTATTAAATAAACAATAAAGTGTGTCTATGCCACTCGACGTTTCGACCAATTCACTGTGCTCCTCATCAGGACTAAAATTTATTTAAAAAAAAAAAAAAAAAAATTACAAAACAGCAGAAAGTAACCAAGACGCGTTGCTGATCCAGCGTTGGTATTGATGATTTGATGTTACGACTAGTAAACTCAAGAACATTATTAATAAATATCACTGTCAGTTCGATCCAACATCAAGTCAAGAATAAATACTATTCTTTTTCTTTGTTACTTAACCGTCGTATTTATTCGCAGTTACTTGCTTGCGAGATTAACTTTTTTCATTCAATCTGACAGTATGATTACTTTCTGATTACATACATATTATTCAAACCTATACTTATTACAAAAATTTGACCTTTATAATCCAATAACCCTTATATACGCATCTCTCAACCAGATCGCACCCTTTGAATTCTTCTCCCAAAACTTCCCGCCACCGATATCCTCCGCGAGTATGCAGATACACCCCCATCTCGCACCCCGTTCGCATCTCCATCTCCGAGACACGACTTCCACACCAAAGACTCGCCCGCGCCACCTCCTCGGAATCTGCAAACAGCCACACTCTCTCTCCTCGCCAAACACGCGCGATAGAGTACAGGAGTCGAGACTCATCCACCCGCGGCCCACACACGTTCTCAGCAGCAGCGTATGTGATCGGAAATAAGAATCCGTTGGTCCGAGAGAGCTACTCAATTAGGGGCCCCTATGCGTCGTCCGACCTTTCTTTCGCCACCGCCCATATCCTTGGGAGGAAGCCCGCACATGTGCCGTGGGCGTGAATATTTGCCTAAGTGATTGCCTATCTCTCTCTCGTGCTTGCCTCCTTTAAGATGCGCGAAGCGACGCCTGCAGCGGCTCCGCAACTTTGTACTTCAATTCGCGAAAGTCCCGCACGCGCGTGTGTACCTTTCGCGCAAGTTGCCTCGTATAACGCTGTTCGAAAGGTCCGCGTGTGCGGGAGGTTCTCCTCTCCTTTCGTGGGGTTCTCTTATATACGCGTGTGCAGGTCCGCCGGTCGAGCGAAATAAAGAGGGCGGTGAGGAGGTGATTGGGTGGGTGCTGGGACGTGTTAAACTAACATTTAATTTGTAAGGGCTATGATGGGAAAGTTGGGGTGGTGTATAGTGATAGCGGTTTTATGTGACTTTTAGATGACTTCGGAGGATGTGTTTTGATATAGTTAGATTATTTTTTAGAAAAATGTTGTTGACTAGTTTAATACTGTGGCTGAAAGATGAAAATCTCATTATAAACACATACCTTTAATTATACTTGAATAAATGAATTTAAAACTTAGAAAATAGATAAGATAAAATACGTAAGCAGTGCATTTAAATTTAGTTAATCGTAATCAATTTTTTCTTTGTTTAAACGATTTACGATTATATATCATTTTCACAGTAAATTGGTTAAAAAGACATGAACACGGGTGTCGTTCCAAACAGTGGATGACTGTCATAATTTTACCTTGAAAGTCACTTAAATAATGAAGAATTCGATTAGAATTGAAAACAGAAAATATTTTGAAACTATATAATTTGTAAATAATTATTATATATTTATTGTAATAATTCTGTAACAACAACTGTTACGTGTGAAGGGGTGCAACAAACCATTCGATTATCTTCAATAAGATAAAATATAAAAAATTCTAATACCCTGAAAAATAACAATATCATCAATTAAATTCCTTAATTTTCTCTCTTAATTATATGCAATAACCAGCGCACCCAAAACCCCCCGGCCGTCCTATAAATCAGCCCGAATATCGCGGATCAAATTAAAACCTCGTCCTATCAGTAATAAGACTGGCTTTATCGCCGCGCTTCGCCTCTCCTAAAGCAAGAAGCCGAAAGAAAGAAAGAAAGGAAAGGAGAGAAAAAAAAGAAACGCGCTGGATAGATCAAGATGCAGGAAATCCGTAAGTCCTCGAGCGAGCACAGCGGCCCCGTGTATAAATCATGGACGTTTCAGCGTACGGCACCCGGGCAAGAAAGAGAGAGAGAGAGAGCGAGAGTGAATGAAGCAACGGGCAACACCACGTCGGGGGAGACTCGCTACTGCTTCGCTCGGCAAATAGTATATATATACGCACACGAGAAGGGGCCACGTGGGGTGTAAGAAGATGAGATAGAGGCTCGGCGTTTTTAGAGGGGTGGCGGGTGGGGGCAGCAGAGATTAGGGGTGCTCGGGATGAGTCAATCGCGTGTTGCGCCTTTTTTTTGTCCGATCGCGAGGGAGAGATGGGGGGTGGGGAAGGCTGGAGGTGAAGATTTAGAAGGTTAGAATGGAGTGTTGCCTTTTTTGAAAGTGGGTGTATTTTGTGAGGACGATGGGTTATCGCGAGATACAGAGATTATTGGCTCTTGTTGGGAAAGGGAAAAGCTTGTTTTCTTTATTTTCTACAGATTTTATGGTTTATAGGGTGAAGTATCAAGGGATGCTTATTAAAATTTTAAAGGTTATTTTTTATTGTCTGGTAGTTAATTACTTCGAACGTGAAGTTCTCTTCTACTCTTCAACATCGAAAAGTCGTTAGTTTTGGTATTTAAATATAAAATTTTTAATATTTTCCAACAAATAAGAGTATTTAAAACCTAATAATATTTTCCAAGATAATAAAGCTAATTATATAGTTATATAACAAAATATTTCTTATCCTACGTACAAAAAGAACCGCTTCCCATCCTATAACCAGACGCACTACAGAATGGTATCAACAGAATAGACGAATAGCCATACACTCCAAAAAAAAAACCCCTGAAGAAAAAAAAACACAAATAAGCGGAAAGATAACGCGGCGAATCTCGTGCGCGCAAGAACGAGAGAGATCGCTGGCGGAGAAAAAGACGAAAGGCGGCGCGAAGAAGGAAGCGCCAGCACCGCACCGCCGACGAAGGCAAGATCAGTACATTACAGATAAAGCGCGGGCGGTAGGCGACCCTCTCTCTCTCTCTCTCTTTCTCTCTCGCACCCCTCCACCACCCCCGTACCGGACTTTTTTAAGTCATAAATCCTTACGGCCGAGAAGTGTTTGCCGAACTGGTTCCTTCCTTCCTAACTCAATTGCTCGCCGCCGTCGAGTGATCTACGGCCCGCGGGGCCCCGACCTTCCCTTCCCGCATGCCTGAAATCACGCGGGCTCGCCCAAGTCCTCCTGCCCCGGATTTTTATATTCCGATCGTCTGAGAGAGAGAGATCGCAAGGAAGGAGAAAGAAATCCCGAGCTGTCGGTACGATAAAAAATGGCCCGAGGCTCGAAAGAATGGTTTTTCGGGGCGATGTATTGTTATGTAGTTTCGGGCTTTTCGACTGTGCAGTGGTACGGAAAAATAAGATGTCGGAATGTAGTTCTGAGATTTTACGAAAATGTGGATGGAGGAGGATGGTGTATACTTTTATTTTGCAAAAAATAGGGCGGTGTATTAGGGTACTTTATATACATTACTTCATAAACATATAAGTTTGTAAGTCAAGTTTTTACTTTATACAATCGACGTAGATCACAATCTTTCATCATTTAAAAAATAGTTTGTTCACGTTCATTTATGTGTTTGTATCGAGTGTGCCAAAATAATTTGAGCTCGGTGAAATCGTAGGGAAACTAAAAATATAGAACTAAATAAGCTCAAAATTATTATTAATTATAAATATACTCTTACAAAGAAATACGTCATAAAATTATTGTTCACTTTTGTATTAATCAACAAATGATTAATTAAAAATAAAATACTCAGATACAAGAAATCCCAGAGTTCAACGAAGGATCTTTGTAAACGTAAATAGATTGTTTACAATCAATATTGTATATCAAATTTTTATATTATTAAATTTCTTCACTTCAATCAATCACAATTCAAGTTTCTAATATTTATTTTGAAGCTTATTTTGAGCCATTGTAATAATACTTCGAAGCATGTCCAGACGTTGCTTACAAAACACCATGACCCTCCGATAAAACAAAATAATCGGCCGAGCGTGCCCACCGACACTCGGCATTCCCCAACGGAACGCGCCAAAACCGCGCGA
The DNA here is from genome assembly GCA_900474315.1 of Torymus auratus. NCBI lineage: Eukaryota > Metazoa > Arthropoda > Insecta > Hymenoptera > Torymidae > Torymus > Torymus auratus. The sequence continues at coordinate 800 of UXGD01007210.1, read as the reverse complement.
GGGCACGCTACATTCGAAAAACAATGGCAAAATAATCCCTACCCACTACTACAACGTATATATATACGCTTTCACCTCCTCTTTCTCTCTCTCGCTCTTGCGGCGTGGAGTCGCCCACCCCCCGAAGGGGGCAATATTCCGCGAAGTTCTCAAGTTAAATACATTACGCGGCGCGCGGGGCGCATTGTCGCGGGGAATATTGTGTCCTTTTATCTCGGGCCGCACTGCCGTCGCGGTTCGCGCGCGGCTTAAAATAAAGGAGCTAAATAAAGTAAACAAGAGGAAAAAAAGCGGGAAGGAAGACGAGAAGGAGGGTGAGGAAGAGTAGAATCGTTTCAGGAGTTTCTGTCTTTTTAGAGTTCGGAGGGACCGAGGGTCACGCGTTTCTTGCGAGAGTGAGAGAACGAGGCAGTAAAGAGGATTTCCCGGTCATTAAATCGTTTTGATGCGCTGCGCTGTGTCCAGGCAGGCGAGGCGATTTTCGGGGGGTTGAGGAGGTGGAGGCGACGCTTGAATGAGTCAGAAGAGTGTGCGAACGTGGCACCTTCTGAAGGGAGCTTGGTTTTGTTGTACGAAGATTAGGTGTTTTTTAGGGAGTGAGAGGGGTGGAATTTATGTACCTTTATGGTAAGCTTGGTTTTGCGTGGAAGATGAAGAGGAAAGAAGATTAACTGTAACGTTACGTGTTATTATAAAGATTCTTAGTGTATTGAAAAGTATATGTACACTCAGAAAAAAATCCTCCTGCAGCAAAGAGATTCTGCCTGTGGCAGGAAGATTTTCCGCTAAAAATAGCGCCT
>UXGD01007209.1:0-11308 GCA_900474315.1 Torymus auratus | reverse complement strand
GTAGATGGACGATCTTTTAATTAATGATACAACTTACTGTTAACAGATAGACGTAATAAAAAAAGTTTTTTCACTTAGTTTTACGTAGTTCTTGAAGATTGAGCGTAGTTTAGTTGCAAAATTTCTTTACTTATAATGATAAAACTAGATGATTCGTTCATCTACTGGGCGAGTCACCCTGTCGAGTTTTTTTCAGATTTACTTTTATGACAGAAATTAAAATGGATATTTCAACTAATTTACATTCATTGTCCAACTTTATAATTGAATAAATGTTAACTGCGTATATGCGGTGTAATATAACTGACCTACATTAGTAACCCCAGAGAATTCAGCAAGAAATGAAATAGTACGCGAAAACAGCAATTTTATGATGAGTTACAAGTAAATTAACATTTCAATTCGTGTCATTTTATTCTGAAACTGACGTAAATTGTCCTCCAAGGAAATATTACCACCAGAAAAAAAATAGTTTAACATTATGCGATATTGACATTCAAATAACGAAACTCCAAACAAGCATATTCAGAATTCAACCAACCTTTGTAACAAGGTTGCACATTCAAATTCAAATGTTACATATACCTATAACAGCGCTTAAAATTCGCGTCTCAAACCTCGCTCATTTCCGAAGAAAGTCCACTACAATCTTCCGTCCTCGCGCTGCACTATCCCTTTGAAGCGCAAGGACTGACACGAGAAAGGGCGGCGAGAGACCTCGAAAAAGTCGAAAAATTTGAAGGAGAGAGGAAAATTTGCAAGCGTGGAAGGCTGATATATACGTGTACACACGTATTATGTATATAAACCCCGAGCGTAGGCCGAACACGCGCGTTATTTGAATAATCAGCATGCATCGGTCCAAGGAGATCTAACGGGAAAAAGCGTCGGCTATGCTTTAACGACGTGCTCGTGGGCGATTGAAATTTTACTGCCGCGCGCAGTTGTAAAGTCGTTTGGATTTGAATTGGGTGAGGAGAGCGTATAGTTATTGATCCTATTAAAGTATTGATACAGGAGAGAGGGGATGAATTACCGACGTAGTTTTATTTAATTAGGGTTTAGGCTTGTAAGCGATTATTAAAAGAATTTTAAAGTAATAAATTTTTATTGACTATTTATTAGTTTCAATAAACTAAATACGGTTGTTGGTACATATATAATTAACGAGAACTTTATGTTTTCAGCTCATCATCGTACATTATGATGAAGATTACTTATAATTTTTAAAATGGAAAAATGTTAGACATTTTCAATACCCATGCTATCCTGAATATAAAAGTTGATATAAATACTGAAAATATTTTTAAACAATCTGATCAGTTTTTCAAATGAAACATGCGAATACAAATACTTTACAAATATCTAGTTACCAAGTATCATCTTTATTTTGACTATATTTTTATGTTCATTGACTACACTCTGATCCATTCAGATCAACTTATTTCATAACAATATTCACAACATTAAAAAACATCGAAATATCTTTCTAAAGAACCCAGAAAAGATGTTCCTCAAAGCTAAACAGTTCCAAACCTCCCCTCCTTCATGTTACGTACAACAAAACGAACGTCCAAAAACACTCCAGCCACAGCACACGACTCAGCAGACCTAGAAAAACAATCGGAAGAACCTGCACCACTCCTCTCGTCATCACGAAAAGCGCCTTAACACCTGCTCATCGCAATAAACTTCTCTCTCTCTCTCTCACTCTCTCTCACGCATACGTTCCGTTCACATTTTTCCGCGCGTCTCGTGTACACTCACATTTATAATATATATACACACACGGTAAGTAGTCAGGCGTCCTTAAAGCAGCCGAGAGATAGAGAGAAAGAGAACTCTCGAGGCCTCGAAAGAGTCGAAATTTAAAGACCCGTCGCGGAGAAATTGCGAGCACTCGCCCACTCGTACATACACGTATGTATACGTATGTGTGTATAGGCCTCGTGTGTCGCTGATCCGGACGGCGGTGGTGGCGGCGCCGGCGCGCACGCTCGCCCGCCTATCCGCGAGAATCTAGGTTATGAGCGCTAGGCCAAGCCGCGGGGGAAAATCGAACGGGGAAGGTTGAATAGGGAAGCGCGCGAAAGCGCGGGAGAGGGAGAAAGAAGGCAGCCAGTGCTCACGCGCCGAGAGACTCTTCACGTGAATATAAGAGTTTTTTGCAGGTGTATTTCTGTGTGTGTATGTGTGTGTGTGTGTGTCTGTGTGTGTGTCTGTGTGTGTCTGTGAGGGAGAATGTGCGCGTGCGTTTCGTTTTTCCTTTTCTGTTGGATGGGTGCTTTTTTTTGCCTCGCGCGTTATATGTAGGGAGTCTTGATTTTCTTTTTGCGTAGTTTCGGTTATTTCGGTGGTGGGAATTTTCGGTAGAATTGCACGACATTGTTGTTGAATATTTTTCAATAAATGGATTGTTGTAAGGAAAGGTCACAGAGCTGTATATATAGTATTAGGTAATCTTATAACCAGGTGGATTTTTTCCACTAATTACAACATTAAATATAGCTCCGAAGCCAAGTACTTGATAGTGTAAAGAATTGATTTAATACTAATTTTATACCTCCGGTTTTGTAAATTATTCTAGAATGTTGCGCCAAGTTATCGAGAAATTAAAATGCTTGTCATGAATTGTCATGAAAAAAATCTAATTCGGTACTGTAGTCACATCTGGAATGCAATATGCAATAACATAATGATACAAAACGTTTTACATTTTAATTAACACAATTGCAATGTGCACATAATGAAACATTTAATTCGCGTTTCTCTACATATTATACAATTTAAGTGAATTATTAGCATATTTTGTCTTTAATGACAGAGTAGAGAATTCAGTAGTGAAAGCGAAAAATTTCAAATATTCCGCCTCAACATAGCAGTTAATGCTCACCTTGAGATTTTCTCACGTCTTTACTTAAATTCATCATTCAAGTATAAACCCAGCATTATGTCATAAAAAAACTTCGCTATTGAAAATAATATGAAAATCCCAAAAATAATAATAATAGTTTATTCATAAATAATGTGAGCAAACATATTTCAACTTCAAAGTTTGTTTGTCAGCAAAGTATTAGAAATCCTTACTAAACAAAAATCGATAAGGTCTTGAAATATGATTTAACTTTCATTTTCATAAAGATTAATTACAGCACTCAAAGTTTTGTTATAACTATCGCATAATTTTTAACGAGTTAAAAGTCGTAAAAGTACGATATTTTCGATGAAAATAGTAAACTCATTTGACGTGCAATCGTAGACATAACTTTTAAAGTTACACAACATTTTCCACTACATCCGCACTGAAGTTTCAATCAATATTCAGCATACCTTTACGTGAGGAATCCAAGCATTAAAGACTCGAGCAGAAGTTCCATTCTGTTAATAAACTCCGTTTAAAATACACCTCGAATGATAAATACTTTGTTTTAACCATTTTATGGTATCTTAGAACAAGCTCGATTAAGCGATATAAAAATTATCTACTTAACGAAATAACATTATTATACATCAGAAATGATGTTTTTAATCATTATCAGTATATATAAACTAAATATAATATATTATATTTTTAACTAAAGTTTATGCAAACCAAATAATTCGGATTTGTATTAATAAATAATCTTCTCATAATATTTTTAAATAATACATTTTTAAACGGATAAAAATTACATAATTGTTTATTTTCCAAAATGTATACGCAAATGTTTAATAAACGAAAGCTTATTCCGGCGTTTTACTGCGTTCATTCAAACCATTACCTATACACACAGCTAATATTACGCACGATTTTTTTAGCACAAAAAGCTACGTCAAACAAAAACAAAAAAAAAACATAAATATCGCGTCACCTTGTGCACGTTATCGCAGGCATTACCCAAGGAAAACGCGCGGCGACGACGACGAAAAAAAAAAAACGACAACAAAAGGGCGCCTCCATCTCATCCCGTCCGGAAAAAAACGAGTAGAGCAAGACAGGGAGATGGAGATAGAGATAGGAGAGAAAGATTTTTTCCGGCGTTTAGTAGTGACCTTTAGCGACGAAGAAAACTCGACGTCGCGAAAAAGCCGAGCAAGAGAGAACGACTATCTCTCTCCCTCTCTTTCGACTCGCTTTCTATTTTCGTCCCGCGCGCGGGCAGTTCGTCTTTAAAAAAAGAAGCGAGGGCGCGAGCGAGCGAGGGCTCGAGGAAAATCGTGCCCGGGCTTGAATTATTAATTGCACGAAGAGCGAGTGAGTGAGCGTGCCTGTGGATTCCTCGCGAGAAAGTCACGTCGCGAGCCGAGTGCTGCAGGTCGGCTTTGAAGCAAGCGTTTATTGCCGCGATCGAAGTTTTCGGGATTGATTTATTTCGGAACCTCTCTTCATTCTTTCGAGTTTCTTCTTCTTCTCTCGTATTTCGAGTGCATTATGAAGGCGGCCGCTGCGGGATGACGATGGATGCGCCGTGTTGCGCACGGTAAATAGATATAGTCGATGGCTTGATGTGGTATATAGAGGGGCACGGAGAGAAGTGAGAGCTATGCGCCCGGGGATGTGGGGAATAGCGATGGGGTTGCCGGTGGTGTGCGCAGAGGATGGATGAAAAATTGGGTTTTCCCAGTTTTACGGCTCGGGTTATTGATGCGGTGCCCGAGAATTGCGGTTTCGATGTTTTTTAAACGCTGTAAAATGATAGATTCTATACGGGGTTTGACCTAGTTTTTCTTTTTTGAGGCGTCTGAAATTATACTACTGTGGGAATTTTGATTTGATAAGTAATAGTATAGAATAGAATATAAATGTACTTTTCATTCAGAAATTCATCCTCTTTGCTGCTTCGATGAGTTGTAAAAGTTCCTTTGGAAATCCAGTGTCTGACCAAAATCGTGCCTTATCTACTTTCATTTACTTAACGGTGTGTTACACTTTATCTGTTATCAAGAAACTTAGTAGCGTTATGGAATAAAATTTTTTTTTTTAATTGCCACTCTAAAATAGCGATAAGAATATTATATACAACCTTAACTTATAGTCAGTAATCAACTTTAGCGGAAGTCTAGTTACATAATAGTAAAAAGTTAAAGAATAATATAACATACTATTTGATAATAAGAACAGAAAAAGCAAAGTATTCCAAAACCTACATCCAACATTAAATATAGCCCAAAACCTTAAATAAACAAAAAGTCGCAAAAATCATTCTCGTCGCACTTAAAAAACGCGAAATTTCACACATCAACTGCCGTCCTCCAACCCCGACGAGCCCCAATAGCCAATCGAGCACCTATCGCTCGCGTTCCCAATAATTTTTTCACCGAGCTGTTCTCATTCTCTCTCTCTTTCTCTCTCCCTCCCTCTCTCTCTCTCTCTCTCTCTACTACAACGATGGGCTCCACGAGAGCGAGAGCGAGAGAGGACGAGGGAGCAGTTAACGGCCAGTACTGTAATCGGCTATCGCGACGTTCGATCCCTTTATCGATACTACCTCTCTCTCGCGCGCGCACTTTTATTGCTCGCTCGCAAAAAAAAGCAAAACGAAAGAGAGAGACAGAGAGAGAGAGAGACGTTATTTTTTCCGCATCGAGCCCGCTATAATCTGGCGAATCGTCGCCGCGGCTTATACACTCCAGGTTTCCGATTAGGAATATTCTTCGGCGTTTTTTTAACGTATATACGCGAGTGTGCGCTGGCGTATACGTGTATATCGATTTCGGACGAAAAAGTTCGGGGAGGTGGGGCGTATATATATCGTTTATTGTCTCGAGGGCTGGAGAGAGAGAGAGCAAAAGTTCGCGTATTTGCGTTTCGAGTTTGCGATGAGATTTTTGCCCGCGGTTGCTCCGTCGCCCGAATCAACTGCCTTGTTTGCTATCGTGAAAGAGAGAGAGAGAGGGGGGGGGTGAACGAGGGCACGGAGGGTAATTGCTTTCTGTGTAACGGAGCGAATGCGTGTGTGTATGTGTTGTGTCGCGGTTGATTGTGTTTGAACGATTATTTTTAGGATTGTTGATTGACATGGCCGTTTTGAATTGAAAATTTTAGTTGAATAATTGAAGTTGGCGCTGTTTATAGTTTATATAATGTTGTAACTGATTGGTTTTGTTTTTTGTTTCAGGTAAGAACCGTCGTTTTGGTTTTTGATGCATTTACTTATTACATGTGAGTATTAATAAAGTATAATCGATATAATAAGTTCGTGTGATTGAGAGCATTGCCAAAAGTATGCTAATATAACCAGAGCACGGGGGTTGATATTGATTACCCTACGTAATTTCAATATTTAATTGTTTTAATAATTGCTGGTGATATTTTTCTGAAATCATTGAATATATTTTAATTAAAGGATGACAAGCATAAACGAGCCGAAAAGAGATGAAAGGAACATTAATTGAAAGCTGTTTTATTTTACCTTTTAATTACTTATTTCTTTAATTAAATTTACTCCAACGGGTCTCCTTATAAAAGGATTTTTCAATTATTATCAGAATTTTATGAACATTGTATTATTTATCACTTCCGTGATAAATATAAAACAATTTGGACAATAAAAATTTTAAATTATTCATAAATTATACTCCAGTAAACAAAATTTTATTAAATTCAAACATCCTCACAAATTTCTTAAATTAAAATCGTGCATAAAATATTGCCCCCCTTATAAAATTCTGAATAATACACAGCCATCCTTTATAAAGTCCCACCGAATTTGTCACACCGAACCTCATCAGCAAAAAAGAAAACCTCTCACTCTTCCTTTTAATATTCAGAATCGCTCGATAAATTTCTATCTCTCCTTCGCCTCTCTCTCTCTCTCTCCACGCGAAAATTTAATTTTCCCTCTGAATCAATCTTCTAAAGCAATAAGCGACGCGCGCAAAAAAAATATTCGAAAAGCGCGATCGCGACTATATATACCCGCCCACCGGGAGAAAAAACGTTAGCTCTCTCACTCCCCACGGGCTCACCTCTCAATCAAGCGCGTTCAATAAAAAGAAAACGAAGGAGTCGCGCTCGCGCTCGGGCGAAAAAAAGAGATTTCCCGTGTAGGCGCGAGCGGCGTCGTCTCCCACGTCGATAATAACCGTAAAACGCGCGGATGGGCCGTATTTATGGGCTCATAACGCCGTGGCTGTGGTGCATGCTTTTATAAACAGGAAGAGAGAGAGAGGAATCGTCCGATCGTAAAGCCACGAGTACGTCTGGGTATCTTGTAGAATTAATCGAGAGGTGAAGATGATGGCGGTGGTGTACGACTCGTATGTTCTCGTGTACGATGGACGGTTGGAAAGGTTATTATGCGAGTGCTCTGTGGTGTGCGCGATGGTGTTTGGATTTTAGAATTAGTTTGCAATGCTAATAGTTTACTAGAATCGAGCTTGAAATACTTCGTGCTGCTGGAACTAGCTATGTATAATGTGTTCCTCATGTTTATGTGTGCCTTAAATATCGTTGTAATAAATTGTCTTATTAAAATCGTTTTTCGTTACAAACTAGAGGGCGTTTTTAGAATGTATTTTTCATTCGGAAATAACGCAGTACATGAATCATTCAATTAAATTAACATTATACCGGACAAGCTTAAATTCCGGACCGATGTAACGTAATTTATGTAGGTAACAGCACAAGGTAACGTACAATGCAGACTAAATTAATGGCTGTGTAGCGTACATCAAATTATGCAAATTGGAAGACCATTAATTTATCTGAAATCCAAGTATAATAATATCTGCAAGTATTACATCTTCGATCAGAAAGATGATGACTAAAGTGTTTAATTAGTATAAACAGTACGAATTTTACTGTTAAAAAGATAATAAGACCAAAACTCGTATAATAATGATAATAATAATTCGCAAACTCAGGTCGTCCTCGTCATAATTTTTACATATGTTATGACTCTTAGCGCGCTAAGTAGTTGAAACAAGTTCGCGAAGGGAGGTCAAGCCCAGTGCTATTTAAATGCAGCATTAATCTCCACAACTTCTAAGCAGGTTTAGTTTCATGCGGAGCGCAGTTTTGATATCTCCATGCATTCGGTCTCATTTAGCCGAGAGTCAAAAGCCGCACCGCAGACCTGGAATTAGTCCTCGTTTGTTTGTAATGCCATTTGTTGGCGCTCTGTTAACGAGAATCGAGAAGTCAGTTACATTTGTGTTCTGGATGTAATTAAAGTTTATGACTTGAGTAAATGAACAATATTTTAGTTTGTGATATTTTATTTATTTTCGATGTCGGAGCTTAATACAAAATTCGGTAATAGTTACCGACAATTTAGTAATTTACGTTATTCTTTTTTAATTTCGGATTGTTATACAAGTTATCCACTCTTCTACAAATCATTGCCAACTATTAATGGCTGAAATAATCTTCTAAAACTTGAAAACAAATTTAAATAATAAAAAATTCAGTTTAGGTACTGTAGGTATCTGTAATTCGCTTTCACACGAGTTCCTCTCCAGATCCAATGTTAGACGTTCACACTTTGTTTTGAATTTCAATTTGGCACGATCCCTATCGTTATTCCAAAACGTTATCAAAAATTCTTCCACAAACCTCAAAATTAAACCTGCACCCACTAAAACAATATTCAATCTCCATTCTCACACAGCGTCGCCTCGTACAATTCACGTACGATTCATCCTACCGATGTTTCCTCCATTGTTTGGCACCGATTCCACTCCCGACATATGGTAATTTTTGCCGTCGCCAATCCAGACCAGCACTCATCCGTATAAACGCGTGGCAAACTCTCCCTCGTCCTGTACATCGTCCAAACAAATCCTCTATATTCCGTCGTAAGAACCATTCCCGCCTGCAGTCGCCGCCGTCTCAATTTGCGTCTCAATTTCGCGGTGCTACGTACCGGAAGCGTAGTCTCACTGAGATAGAGAGACACATATACACACGTGTATACGTCGTCGCCCGGAATTTTCGGTTGCTGCGCCTCTAGCCTCCTTTTCAGTAACGAGAAGCGAGATAGAAGCAAAGGGAGAGAGGGATGGAGAGAGAGAGAGAGAGAGAGAGAGAGAGAGAGAGAGAATTCAAGAGCCGAGGATGGATGGCGCGGGCGGTTGAATGCCGCTCGAAATTGCGGGTAACGCCGAGCGGAAGCTTCCGCTTTGCATGCAAGCGCGCCGCGCGATGACACCCCGGAGGAGGAGGAGAGGGAGAGAGGAACTCAGTGATGTATAGTTGGCGAGAGAGAAACGGAGACAGGGAGTCTGGTATGGGGATGGGGTATGTAGAGCGGAGCGCGCCGCGCCGAGACGACGTGACACCTTTAAAAGACGAGTTTTACCAGATGTTTTTCAAATTAAACGCGTATTGTGCAAAGGAGCTCCTGGTCGGATGTATTATGTGAAGATATGGAGAGGAACGATTTAGGTGGTGAAATTTTTTTGTATATTGTTTTTTCTTTACATTGTATAATATTAAAGGAGAAGAATAAAATGTGCTGGAAATCCCAGAATACCAAATAGTTTCTGAGTAGTGGCAATGATTCGACACCATTCTTCGACGATTTTGTTTTCAGTTTACTTCTACGAAATTAAATATAATTGAAAGATTCTTTCTGCTTTTTAGAATAAATAACGGTAATATTCGTAAAATAATAGTTCATCGACAAGTGAATATTTGCTTTCAAAACTAAATGTGCTCGGGTCTCTGTAGAGAATGGGCCGTAATAGACTTGCGGTTAATTACCATGATAGAAGTTTCGAATTGTGAATTGCCCTGATGGCCGACTGTATCTGAATATTTGCAAAAATTGTCCTTTTTCCTAAATGAAGCGAACTGGAGGCCGGGCGAAAAACTTTGAATTGACAATTTTTATTCCGAATATTTGAATAGCCAATTTGAAGATTAAAACTTCAGCTTTAAAAGTTTCCTTGAAACTCCGAGATAAGATTTTTTCCGTGCGCCCGGTGCTCCATAAATCGTAAAAAGCTAGTTTGCAGTTGTATCAAGCGTTAAAATTTCCCTTTTAAATGCACATCTTTAGATTTAGCTGCATTTTTTACGAAGTGAAATAATGGCTTTTAAGATTCAAAAAGAAATGCAATCGTGTACTTCAGTTCTAAAAATGTACATATATTCTCATATATCCACCCATATTCACGTCGTTTGATAAGACGTTCGTTTTGATAAGAAAATAGGAGCTATCACCAACAAAAAATATGGCATGTAACTCAAAGGAGCAGCTAACATCTCTCTTCATGCCTCGACACCTACTCACCCAGTTGCCGTTGCAAAGGCGCTGACCACTACTACGCGGGTTGCAGCTGATAAGGCTCTGGCGCATAAGAAGAGGCTCAATACGTCCATGTTAAGCAATGATGGAATGGATTGGATGACTAGCAGCAACAACACCTTGAATAATACGAACGGCGACAACAAGAACAACTCGCGTCAGGAAAATTTGTGACAAGATAATGAGTTGGACAAGGTGCAATCTACTAAAATACCGTCACTCCAACCACGCTCGAAACTGAGCACATTCACCAATACACCTGTGCGGCGGACTGCAACCCTGACTAATGAGTTGAGAAGTGAAATGATCAATACGTCATTGACTTCGATCCACGTCGCTGCATCGAGAGAGAGTACCAATCGACTCGACTCCCCCATAGTCAAGAATGGCAGCGTTATTTCTAGCTTGTGAAGATGTATAGTATATATCTAGCTCGTGAAGTTCTAACTAAACGGAAATATATTCATTTTAAAGAACTAAAAGACATCACCAAAAACCCTGGTTTTAAGTATATGTGGCATAGGAAGGACTCATATCTGGTCAAGTGTTATTGCAAAGGCTCTCCCGACCATAGCACCTCTGCTCGTCAACATATTCAATACATCGCTTGACAATGGTATCTTCCCGGAATCTTGGAAGAAAGCACAGCTATTGCCCTTAAAAAAGAAATCAGTACCAACAACTGCTTCGGACTTTCGCTTGATTGCGTTACTCTGCTTTCTCTCCAAGGTCCTGGAGAAATTGGTACATGAACAACTATCGGAATATATATTATCAAAAAGAGCATCCTTGATCCATTGCAAACTGGTTTCCAAAGGTACCATAGTACCACCACAGCCTTATTTAAAATGACGGATGATATCAGATCCAGCCTAGACAAGAAACTTATTATTGTGAATGTTGAAACAGATGCTTATGGATCAGGATGGGGCTGTTTAATACCAAAAATGACTTGATCTGTTTTGTAATGCTTCAAAGCGACGTTTCGTCGGCTTGGTCTGTATAAATTTACTTGTAAAAATTGCCCAGCTACTTACATTGGTGAAACCAAACGTTCTTTAAAAACAAGAATTAAT
>UXGD01007208.1:0-11308 GCA_900474315.1 Torymus auratus | reverse complement strand
TAATTAAAGAACGTGATATCACGACGCTATATATGTATATAGCTTTGTCTAATTTAGTTCTTATTATTTTTTTTTTTTTCTGATCTCTGAAAACTTCTTGGAAGGATCAAATAACTTGGGATACTTGGGTGAGACTTGCAAAACTGGAAAAAGTCGAATGTCTCGATTATTTTTCGAGTATCTATACTACGGTACTACTGAAACTAAGAAAAAAACTTCAGAGTATTTCCATACCACTTCTATTAACAAATTTGTTCCGTATTTAATTCTATAACACTATAAACTGAATCATTTATTGATCACAACTTTATTTTTTAGACATCATCTATTTCGTTTGTTTTATTATCATAATTGGATGAAAACCAATACATAAGACTCATTGATCGATGAAGCCTAGTAATTAATCGCGAAAAGCTTTCAATATTTTTGTTGACGTTATCGTAGTACGCTTTTGAATTAAACCCATTCATCTCATGATCCATAAAAGTATCGTCATTAAATTTCTGTCAAAGCTTCAAATGAATAACGACGCCGTAGCTACTCACGAATCTCCTTCTAACCCGCGACAGCTACCGCGCGTGTTATTATTTATGCATACCTGAACGCGGACGCATCGAAGGGAAGTGCGCGCAGAGCCCGGACGTATATACATGTATGCGCACACACTCGCGGCAGCGAGCCGCGGACAGAAGGTTAAAAGAGGAAAAGGGAACAGAGTCAAACGTCCTTTAACGAGTGAAGAAAAGAAGAAGCAGCAGTGGAGTGTAGCAAGAAGATGGTGGAGAAACGCAGAAGGAAGAAAAAGAAGGACACACCTTGCACGCGCGTTAGCCTCGACGTAAGCAAGTAGTAGCCCCGGCAGCTCTCGCGTACGCCTCCCGGTCACGACTCGCGCACGCTCGCGCGGCTCCCGTATTTGAATACAATGCATTATATTGTCCGCGTCATATCATATATCTCTGCCGCTAAATAAACGCCGTCTCAATATTTAGGCCTTCGGCATATACGAGTGCCACCGCACGGCATACATACATACACCCCCACACACATGCACACGGGAGAATAGACAGGAGCGGGGGGAGGAGGTAGCCACGCAGCGAAGGAGAAGAAGGAGCTAGAGTTTGAGAAGTGGAAGCGCCAACCTGTGCGTCCACGTCGATAAAAATCGAGTGGACGCGAGGAGGAGAGAGAAAAAAGGAAGGCGCAGGAGAGGAGGGAGAAAAGGTTAAAAAAGAGAGCGAGCCAGGAGAATGGGTTAGCCGCTGTTTACCATTGGCAAGAGAAAAGAGAGAGAAGACTTGCGTGCGTGATTCTTTAAGGTATCGAAAGAGAGGAAGAGAGCGAGGGAGAGAGTCAAAAGCTGTCCTTCTTTGTACTGTCCTGTCCGGAATGTCATAGATAATCTGCGAAAAATACGAGGCTGCTTTCTGCGCGCGAGTCCTGAGAGAGCGAGAGAGACCGGACTGAGCGCACAACTTCCTTTTTTTGGGCTCGCGTATATATGGTTTCGAACTTTTCGTCGAGCGAAATCGCGCGCGCCTTTAGAATGTATATCAAATTTACCTTCCTCATTGACTTTCTTGCCATCGATTATTTATTCGTACAGTGACTTTATCTTTCATCGGAGTAGAGACTCATACGTAAAAACGTTCAATTATCGTATGTTAAGGCTGTAGCACAATGCACGTGATACAATATCGTAAAAATGTGCAAAAATTACTCAGTTACATGACGCGAACGGTATTTAAATTGAGATTCACGGTACTTGATTTAATCACGAGAAAATTTATTTGTTTCCTCTTATTGTAAAAGAGAGATGTCGATTGGTATCGAATAATAGAAGCTTGTGGAGCCAAACTTCAAAAATAGCTAATGAATTTTGGAGCGCCATTTACGATGAAATGGTTACAATGATAGGAACAACAATTATTTTATTAATCAGAATAGGGAGGTCTTGAGTGATATATGTCAATTGTAGCAGGGCTCGCAAGTTCACATTAGCAACATGATCGAGCTAGACAAGATAAGTAAACATGATAATAAAACTTATTTACAGTGATATTTTAATAGATGTTACTTATATGTCAGCATATCAAGCATCATGCAAGAGTTTCCAAAAGATCAGCTGTAAAAGACACAATTTGTTAATATTATTTCCTCTAATAAAATTTCTCTTCAGCAATACATATTAGTTGAGCCATTTTCAATTGAGTTGGCTACAAAAATTACATGATTGTAATTTGCTCATTAAAAAGAAAAGTTAACGGCCCCAATCCAGTTTTCTTCATCCAGCCGCATGATCCGCAATCCAATAGACCTCAGCGCGCTCGTATAATTGGCATCACACCAAATAACACGACACGCGATACATCTCTCATGGCGCACCGAGGCCCCGACGACTCGATCGCAGTGCGAGAACGCAATATAATTTACGGATAACAAAAGAAGCTGCCTGATGGCTATGGCTGGCGCGCGCTATCCAGGCTCGGTCGGCGGGGCTCTCGATGATTGGCCTGCCTCTCCCTCCTAAGTCGCGGGGCGATAAAATCGGCCTCTATCTCTCGCGCGCCACCCGTATAATAAGATCGAGGGCAGAGAGAGAGAGAGAGCGGCTCATTGGCACCGCACGCAGGCGGCGGCCGCGCGCTCTCTCACTCGCATAAACCGTCGCGTAAACGCACCAGGACTCCCTTCAATCTCGTGCGAACGCGAGCGCGCGCCCCAGAAGATCGGCCGAGCCCCCGCGGGCGCTTCAATAACGATAGATCATCGCTCTAGTATGATGGGAGAGGGAGAAGGTGAGTTGTTCACGAGAGCGCGGACCTCGATCGATCGATTATTACGTCCTGCGGGCTGCAGCGAGCGCGCGAACACTTCCGTCGAGCGCCGACATTCGGCTCTCTTCTCGATCGCGGGGGAAACAGAGACGAGATCATGATCTCTCGGTCCTGGGAATATCGCGGGAGGGATCGGGGAGAAAAAATGCCGCGCGCACTGACAGGGGAGAGGGATTACGTATACTCACGAGGAGGATGGGCTCGTTAGCGCGGGACAGCGTTTTGTCGATTTAGCTCAATGACCGCGCGAGCGAGCCCCTCGTAATTTTCAGATTGCCGGATTTTCTCCTTTTTGCGTCTCCGAGCTTATACGACGCTCTCGATTCCAGAGATGCACGCCGAGGATTTTTTTATCGCCGCTCCGATAGGATCTGTTTACGGTGGGATCTCTCGCCCCCTCTCTCTTTCTCTCTCTGTCTCTCTTTCTTCGTGTAAGTGTGTAGGCCGGTTACAGCTTGCCGATCGCACAGAAAGTAATTAGATGTAATGTCAAGCATCAGCCCGAGCGATTTATGGGCCCTCGACTTTTTTCAATCTTGATTTTTTGAGCTGATGCGCGGAGACGAAGATTGAGAAGATACGGCGAGAGTGAGAGAGGAGAGTTGGGATAATATAAGAGCGTACGGGCGGATTTAATTGCAGAACAGACGGACGAATAATTTTCGAGAAAATCAGGATCGCAAGTCTTCGGATTACTGAGGCATAAATTAGCAGGAAAATTAAACTTTAAAGATTCGCTTTTTAATTTTGTTATGTTGCTTTGTAAAGTAAACTGATTATGGATAAAAGAACCTTTATATGGCAATAAGGAAAGTATTCCATTACTTCTTTCTCGTATGTGCTACATATTATTCCTGTAACTTCAATTTCAGACTCCACCTTAATCGTACTTATTCCATACTGCATGCGATACCTTAATGACTAACCTCAGCTATCATTGCAATTTATATAATTTTATAGATTCATTGAATGCTCACAAAAACATTTACGCAAAGCTGTAGAAATTCAAATTATTATTCAGTTTTTAGGATTTATTTAAAGGAGATACTGGAATCATTACAAAATTGTACAATGTTCTTGTTATTGCTTTATTTCAACTCGTCGACTTGGTAAAAGACGGTACCATCTCAGATCCCGGTTGGATAAGTTATCAATTCATAATCCGCATCGAAACGGTACTAACTCGTGAGTAGATCATTTTTGGTTTAACTTCAAGAAATGAAATACACGTATCATTATTTTACGGTTCGATTTGAAACCCGCAAAGTTGGTAGCAACCATGCTGGTAAATACGGAAATAGATAGTGCTACTAAAATATATTAAAAAAATTTGTCACTGTGTATTGTTGCCTAATTGATTTGTTAGTTCATATTTTCCATACTGAAATGTTGTCAATCTATTATATGCAGTACAGGTAAATGTTAACAATATTAAATATACCTGCAACATGTACAAGATTTTATTATGCGTTGATTTAAATGAATTGGAAAATATAGCAATTTTCTTTCCATTAATATTAGCCTTCTCAATTATACCTCATAGGGAAAAAACACATCTTCTACATGACACAACTCATAGATAATTTCAATAAAATTGAATTAAGTTTCCCTATTTCGAAATAAAAAGTAAAAAGCCGAAGCATCTTGATCGAATTCTTAACTACCCTATCTATAACATCGTATCAAATTTTAATTAGCAATACGATTTTTCAGGCCTTAAACGAAAACACAGCGCGCGCGCGCGTTCATGCACGGCCGATCGCGCTCGGCAATCAAATGAATTATCGAGCGCCGGCACTTCATCCAGAGCTAAACTAACCGCTGGCGCGCGCAACCCCAAAGAAACAAAAACCCGCGCGCGGAAAATAATAATTCAAGCTCTCCTCAGTCATCGCTCTCTCGCTTGCTCGCTCGCTCCCAACAACGATATAACACGCTGAGCTCGCTCGCGCGCGGCCGCTTAACTCTCGCGCATCAAAGTTCGCAGACCCTTATTTTCTTCCTGGCGGCGGCGGCGGTGTGTTTCTCTCTCGCTCTCGCGTCCATATAATTGGGCCAATCATCTTTGATTGAACGGCCGTGCGCTATTTACCCGCGCCGCGCCTCCCTCCCCCGTCCGATACATACTGAATCGACGTCGGCCGTATTAAGACCTCTTCGAGGAGATGAAAGGTTCTGCGGGTAAAGAGAGAGGGGGGGGGAGAAGAGTACCTGTGTACGTAATGCCGATCGGAGAATAATGACGACGCCGATAACGGGCGATCTTTCTATACGAGGGGAGAGCTCGTATATATACAGCAATGGACGATGATTATTCGAGGAATGTGTATACACTGTGTGTACGTGTGTGCGAGGATGAGAAGCTAGGCAATATCTGTCGGCCGATCTAAACTTCATTACGCGAGCGCTCGCGATATCCACGTGGAACGCGCGCGACTTGTACAGGAAGTGACTTACTCGCTCTTTCTCTTTCTCTCTTGCGGAGCTTTTCTCTGCTCCTTTTCTCGAGGAGGAAGAGATGATGCAAAGAGGACGCGCGGTACAATCTTGATCGATGTTACCGACGATTATGCTCTTTTTCTACCCGAGACGCGGCCTGATGAGTTTTAATACGGTTCACAGCGCACACAGTTTTGCTAATAGCTCATTTTTTAAGCATTAGGGTTATGAAACGATACGAGCATGTTGTTGAGACTCCCGGCGAAAGGGGAAGACTCGGCTGCGATTACGTGCGTGATCGATATTCAAATTATTGCACCGTTGATAACGTTACTTCGTCTTAAATGACGGCGGCCATGGGAAAAGCAATCATCGACGAATAATTATTCGGTTGAATGTATAAAGTCGCTAGATTACTTGCGATGTCGGGCTTCGTTCTGATTTATTTTGAAGAAAGCTCTTACAGCCTCTCGAGTACGTCGATGTTTCCTACAACCGTGTAAGTACTTTGCTTTTTGCATGAGGCATGTATGAAACTTATAACGGAGAATTCATTTGAAAGTGAAAAATATATCCTGCGTTTCAGGTATGAATAAATAAGAAAAGCAATGACGTGTTAAAAAGATTGATTAACAGCGCATACATTTATGAAGAGACGTTTTCATTTTTTTCAAATTTTCCAACGAAAACATCGTTAAATTTTAATTGATATTTATCTCTTCCAGGTGCACAATTATAAGCGAAAATTTACAACGAATATTTGATGTTCATAAATAAGAATTTATTTACTTTAACGAAATAAACAACAACAATAATAATTATAATAAATTTATCAATTTCTTAAAGTAGATCGTAAAAACATTAATTGTAATGTATAAAGTACCGACAGACAGGCTGCACTTGTTTTTTTTACTTTGCTTACTATTTTATTAAAAAAACATAAAAACGTGCAGCCTGCCGTTTCAGGCGTTTTCGTCACTATGATAATTATAATATATAAAATTAATCAGCTATCGTAATTATTCAATCAAATCATCATTCATTCAATCGGATCATCATTTTTTCGAAAGACGACAACATGAATTAAATGAAACATTTAAATTTGATAACTTCATACGGTAGTTTACATGTTCACCCGTTAGGCTTAATTATCTATTCCTCATAAGTTCTTCAAGTTTATCACATTATTATATTAAAATTTTTTTAAATATATTGTTACCAACAGATGTCCATCATAAAAGTATTATCAACGATCTATTCAAAGTTATTAAAACTTATGAAAAAAGACGAAAAACTTTTAAAAATTAAAAATATAATGAAAATTTATGAAAAGATCTATACGAAATCATGATGATCTATAAAATACGGGTTTCATTCATTCTTTCTGACACGTGAATAATAAATTGAATTTGACATGTAGCTAGTAAAGATCTCTTACATCGCATCTAAAAATTTATTAAGTACATTCTGTTATATAAAAAGATCGTAATTTTAAGCAGTATTTCTGTCCTCGAGATTATAATCTGTATAACTCCCGCACATGTACCGGCCAAAATTAAAGTCGATCTTTCCTCGAGTTTACTGAACAGTATATGCGCCGCATTCGCAAGCTCTTTAATTAAATAGAAGTAAATCGCGGCGTGTTATAAAAATTTTTACGCTTTCCTGTAAATCTTCTTACAAATCTTACAAGATTTCGTATACCTTGGGCTGGGCCGCGCCCAGGAAATTGACCGGTAATAACGGCCAGCCAATAAAATACCCGCGTGGGCCCGGGCGATCGCTTAAAAATTGCCGTATCGTAAAAAGCGCCTTAAAAAGAGGAGAATTTCGAGAATTACACGAGGGCCGGCCACCGAAAACTTGATCGAGCCATTCAAACTTTACCTCTCGCACTGGTATATACACATTTATATACACTTATACGAGGGAACACGAGAAGCGGCGCGCGAGGGAGGGAAACGAGAGAGAATCGAGCGTATTCTTCGCGTCAGGGAGAAGAGAGGAGACGGGAAAAAGCCGACACGAGTCTCCCCGTCCGCGCTCACTTGGCATCCGCCCTAATCTTGGCGATTCCGCTGCGCCTCTATACATATATACACGTATGTTATATGTATATACATGTATAGGCGAAGTTTCGAATCGTGCGATGTAGAATGAGAGAAGGAGGATATGCGGATTCGCTCGCTGGACGCCAGCACTGCGCCGCACACACTCACTTGCGCGCGCTACACATATTATGCACACACGGAGACTCGCGAATACTTGCGGGTGGAGGCCAATTGACATTTAACATGCAGCCCAGTTATACTTAGTTGGTGTTATATGGTTCCGTTGGCGTACACGCGCGCCTGTCCGTGTGTGTATGTGTCTGTGTGAGGTTGTATCGCCTCGGGTTTATGATCTCATCGGACGATTGATTTATGTCGGCAATTATAGCATAGCTGCGCGCGAGCGAGTGACCCACACGCGCGGACGCTCCGCCGCGTGTCCTGAATGAGTTATGGATGTTAATCTCGGGAAAACCAATCGCCACCTCCGCCTGTACGTGTACATACGCGGCGGCGCAGTCGCGCAATCGCGAGCTATACGGCTCTCCCTTTTTTTTGCCCGCGCCGTTCGCGCCCGTTTGCTCGTTTCTTCGACTTCATTTCCCGCGTTTTCATCATCCGCGAATAAAGCTCGATCGGCCGACGTGCGACGAGCTTTTTCCCGCCACATTTCCTCTTCAGGGATCGATTTTATTACGTAAAGCCGCACATCTGTGTACATTGCTTGAGTTTTTTCTCCATTGTTTTTTTTTTTTGCCTATCGCTGCTACAAAGCTAGCACGATTTATGTATTTGTTATTGCCGATTGGTATACACGCTGAAGTAGCGTTTGTTAGAAAAATTATGAGGTGTCGTTAACTGGTATTTTTTTTTAACCAAACTTTGAGCAACATAAATATTACTATTGTCAGCGTTGAAATGTAATAGCTGATTGAAAAATAAGTTCAGAGAAAAGCAAAGTCGCTATTTATTTTATATATTTTGTAATTATATGCTGAAGAAAAATTGACAGGACAAGAGCAATAATTTATCAATGTAGTACACGTTGAAATTATTATTTTCAGTTATGAATAAGTAACGAAATGTAACATCTTTTCTGACAGGCAATCAACCGTAGAATTTATCAAGTTTCAAAATGCATTGGTCCACTTTGGAAAGACATTAAGGACATTCAATGTAATTTTCGTAATTAACATAATTGGTGCGTGCTGCGCCCCGACACGCGTTGTCCAATCTCGTGACACCTTTACGCTTTATGCATCTTAAGTCTCCCAAAATTAGCGTCCGGCGTGTTTACATCGTCCAGCGACGAAGACGAGGATGCGACCATTTTTACCTCTTGCGGTTCGTGCGCGAGAAGCGATGCTTTAAATTAATGGCTATTTTTTCTTCAAACGTCTTATTTTCGTTTCATCGAGCCCTTACAAGGCCTTTGATCAACTCTCGGCATAAAAATTTATATTCCGCGGATATAAATACCCTTTAGGTGATATAATCACCTTCGGATGATTTTAATATCTGTTATTTATGTGAAGACAACTTTATCAGTTATAATATGTCCAATTAATTTTTAATTTTTTAATAACGCATTTAATAATGAATACTTATTAGTGAGGAAAAAATTTTGTATCGATGTGCAATGGTCATAATTAAATTTCATATACTGATATAACTGTAACTTTTTAATAATTTAACTTAAAAATAATAGTGTGTAAATCAGTGTATATAAAACACAAATTCCGTTAATCCGTCCACATACTAAATACATATACCTAATAGGTCGTAAGAAATCGATATTGTTAAAATTTAACTAAATTAAATAATCCAATCATTATACTTAATAAATTTTAATTTAATTAATATACGCTGGAAAAAAAATATTTTCTTCATTAAATACGAGAGTATATAACGGCGGAAGCAATTGAATAGTTTAAGCCTCAGAGCTCGTCTCTGAAAATTCGAGCACACTGTAAGCGCGTAGAAAATAAATTCAGCCTAATAAATAACATTATGAGTCCGGCGATAAAGGCGCTCTCTCCCGAAACAATAGTTAGCCAGCGCGAGTGCACACACATACACATTTGCTCGAAAGAAACATGCGGCCGCGCGCATAAAAGTGTCTCCCCGCAGTGGAAAACTGCAACTCTCGTGCGCTAGCGCGAGGCAGGCAGGCGGCCCCCAGGAAGATAGAGAAAACAGACGAGGAGCGCGCGCTATTGGCAATCTCTGAGCTCCGTGCAGAGCGCGCGCACGTGCAGCGCGACGCGAGCTTCCATTTCTATTCTGACAAATGGACGATCCTGCGACAATAGGTGTACGCTTGTGTGTATATACGTGTATCCCTCCTCCCGGCCTTGCCACCAACGCGATATACACGTTAGTCCGCAACTCCGCATACACAAATTTCGACGAAAGCACTCCCTTCCGAACTGGCGGCGTTCCAGCCGCGCGCGCTCCTTGTCTGCGTTTTGAAGGGAGGAACGGAGAGGACACCCTCTCTCTTTTCATCCCCCTCTCTCTCTTTCTCGTTCGATTATACGTTCTCCAGCGTGCGCGATACATTGGACGGGCGCGCCACTCGCGCTTATACCCGGCTCACAATAAAATGCCGGGAAAAGGAGGGAAATGGGATCATTTTGTCTGTCTTTTAAAATTTCCCCGCGGCGCTGAACCCTGGGCGATTTCGGACTTTTTGCCGGCGAACTTTCGGAGGGAGTTTGCGCTATCCCCCCTGCGCCAGCAAGTGTTTCGAGTTATTTATTTTGCTCGAGAGAACGCACGCTCGCTCTTTTTACATTTTCGCCCGCGCGTATCGTGGAGGCGATAAGAATGAATGACGTTTATAGTCGATAAGTTCTTCACGTTGTTCGAATAGATTACTCATTTATTAAGTATTTGTCAGATGTTGTTGACAAATATTTTTAAATGTATTTAGTTAAGCTTTATCAAGCTTATTATTTACAAAGTATATTAATCAAAAATATTTATATGCCTTTATGGAATAAAATACAAGCTGATAATTAAACTTTAAATCTTAATTCAAAAGATTATGATTTATGAAACCGATTCGTTAACTCGGGGAAATTTATTTAATTTCAAAGTTAGAGCGACTATAAAAAATTTCGACGATTTAGATTAATAAATCTGGTGGCAAAATTTTCGTCTCACAGATCTCCGTCTTTTTCCTAGAGCAGTTCTGCGCGTTGCGGGCATAACTTATGAAACTCTGGCAATTACAATTTTCGTGAATGGACGAGTGACGCGCGATAGAAGAGAAGGGGAGAGAGAGAGACCGCGGGAAAGGAGGAAAAATTTATATTCACACGCACGTGATGCCACGTGGTAATAATGTGCGCATGCGCGCGTGAAGCCGGCGCTGCTACGGGTGCGCGCGGCAATCAAGTATAGCTCGTGCGCGCGCGACTCGACTGTAACAAACTTTGAATTTATATCGCTAAGACGATATATACGTCATAAATCATTATTATAATAACGCGGACGAACGTGAGTGAATTCGTCGCGCGGCGCGCGGTAGTTTGCTTCAAATATACTGTGAAATGTGCTTCACTTGAATAATTCAGCTCGAATTCCAGTGCGCGCGCCTACGTATCGAGCCGGTATTGTTCTCCTATGTGCGAACTGGATTAAGTGGGAGCCTTTCTATATTTGAGAACAATTTGCTAGCTCTAAGAATTCGGAGGGATAAAGATATTAAAAAATAATTTACCTCACTCCAGCAGCATTTTACTATTGAAACATAGATCTCATAAAAAATGAATTATTTATTATGAAATAAAATTATTGAAAACGTTTATCCTACCATATAAGTTTTTCTGTTTGGTGATTATGACTATCTTTGATTACAGTAAATATTAATACAAGCAATTATTTTTATTGGAACATTTTCATTTACGAACTGTATGAATATATCATCCGTCAGTAGTAATATAGTTATATTATTCCTGACAACAAACATAATAT
>UXGD01007207.1:0-11309 GCA_900474315.1 Torymus auratus | reverse complement strand
CTTCAAACTGCTATAACTTTTGAAAGAATCAACATTTTCGATCGTTCAAAAAAACAAATTAAAGCTCTTTCTTTCTATCTTTATTGAAAAGTTGTGTAGGACGTTCCTGGACTAAACGGCAGAGCTTTAAAGTGAAGGAGAAAAATCGCATAAAATATTCGAGATTAATTCGGTCAGCAAAAAAGTTTGGCAACGGATAATGCGTCTTCACCATTTTTCTCATGTTCTGGAACAAAAAAAAAAAACAAAAAAAATGTGGTATGGTAGGTGTGCCCTAAAAAATATTTTTTTAATTCTTTGGAAAAAGCAACTAATTCGTATATAACAAAATCAAATGTATTTCAGTACACACAGCCTCTCTCAGCGAGGTCGACAGCCACATTACACCAGATGGCCTCTCCTTCCCTCTTTTCCCCGCCCTCCTGCCTAATAAAATTCGCGAAATAAATCTGGCTAAAAAGGAAGTCGTTGGTACGTGAAATGAAGTTCAGCTCGCGAGAGACGTACACGCCTCTCCAGAAGTTTGGCAGCCGTCGACTGTAACTCGCTCGCACGAGAGGATGCCAGTATCAATTTTGCGGACGATATCTTGTTTGTCAAATTTATTAATAAATTTCGCCGGCCGTCCGCGCGATATTTGGAAAGTTTCGCAGCGCGACAATATATATACACACATACAGGCTCTGGAAATGCTCCCGGAATCGTATATAGCCCAGAGGCAATTTTACCGTATATATAGTGTTGCGTAAAAGCCAGCCTCTGTGCTCCGAAAATTCCTCTCCAAAATTGATTTTTACAACAAAAGCTACAATTTTCTCTATAATAAAATCTAAACGAAAAAAAAATGACACACTTATAGAAACTTTCTCCGCACAAAAATGCACTACCGCAGCAAACAAATAACCGCGGCCCAATCCATTAGAAAACATCAGCACATTCGCAAACAATCACATATCCCCGTTCTCCATTTCTTTTTCACATGCAAATATGTCCATATAGGGATTGCATAGCTGCAGCCTATACTCTCGCGAAAGAAATCGGTGTCGCGTTTTATAGCTAGTCGTAAAGCGGGCAACTCACCTGCTGCTGCTGGTGCTTGTTCCTCGCCAGCGTGCTAGTGTTGTTCTTTGGCTGCACCGGCTCGTAGCTGCCATTGTGCTGCAACAGAGAAACAAAAAACACGACCGTTATTGCCTTCTATACGTATACCCTCAATACATCAACAGCGAGAAAAACATCTTATATGTATATAGAGAGAATAACACCTCGCGCTCGATGTGCAGGGCCGTGTGCCACACCGTGAACGCAATGCGGTGCAGCAGCGTCTCTGTGTCGTCCTGTATGGATATGCCATTGTCGCTCGGTCGCGTTATATTGTTGCCGTTTTGGCGATGGTATATGTTGGAATCACGTTGCTGATGACGATGACGATTGTGGTGATTGTGATGGCGTGTGAGGGGTGACGAAACGACGCCGTTGCGGTAGGGACTGCCGCCACGGCGGAGCCATGAGCGGGGCAGCGAGCCCGTATTTAGGTTCGTCATTGTTCACGGGGGTTAGTTTGTCGAGGTTCTTTTAAGAATTTAAGTATTCTCGTTCATGGCGAAGGGTTCGGAGGATCTAAAATGGCTGTTGTGTTCGAAATTTTTTAGGGCGTAAAGAATTTTTTTTTTCTTAATAAAAACGTTGGTTATGTATAGATTGGCGATTACGATTGGGATGTTATCCTTAATTGTTAGAAAAAAGAAGCAGTGTAATAGACTTTTTTGTATATCAATGGCAAAAAATATCCATTTTCTTAATTGAGAGAATTAAGTTGTTCGACATGTATGTCAATTACGCTTTAAGTCTATTCAAGATTCAATAGAGGGTTATTAGTGGCCATTATAACATTGAATCTATATGTAAATTAAAAACTTTTTTTTCGAAAGAATTGATAGATTCAGGAAAAAAATTGTATAACATTATGATAATTAACAAAAAATGAAAGCCTTTGTTAAACGGTATTGTAATTTACGACGGTCACATAACATATCAACTATTCCCAATAATAACCCGAACATCATAATTCATTCGCCACAATTCAACCATTCCAAAATCTATCCCTCTACAATTACCCCCACCCCATCGAGCATACCTCTAATATACCACGCTTGCTTTTTCGCACCCACTCTGGTACCCACTCAACTCGCAGGAGTCACCGGTCAGACACAAAGGCGGTCCGCGAAGAAAAGGCCAGAGAACGAGATAGAGAGACAAGACAAGAGAGTCGCTTTTCGCCGAGTTAAGAAGCTCGAGTGCGCGGCCCGCGAGCTGTACTCGAGGACCTTTGCCCCTTTTCGCGTGTGTGTATAGAGCCCGTTCGCGAATGTATGTGAAGAGGACGAAAGAGATCGAAAGAGAGGAGTGAACAGAGTCTACGTGCGGAGAGGGTTCAATTGGAGGGTTAATATTTGATGGTGGGAAAGGGGTGAAATAGTAATGAGAGACGAGATCGGATGGTATTGCTGCCATGCTGCATTGCGTGCGGAGCGGTCGGGGAAGATGCGAGTGTGTCGTCGTGGTTTTAATTATTTTTAGGGTTGCCTTTCGGAGGTGAAATGTACGCAGGGGTTTTTATAGGTAAATAGGTTGGGATATTGTTTGTTTGGAATGTTAAAAAATAATTATTATAATATTTTTTAATCTATTATAGGTATATAAACTATTCTCAATCTTGAATGCCAAATGACGTCATAAATATTGATTTCATTGTATTTCAGTAGATAATCTATTTTAAACGAAACAAATTCCACTTAAACCTGACAGAAAATCAATTATTATGTATAGAATATACATCAAGCTTGAAATAGGCATCTCGCGATTCCCATTCCCCTCACTATAAATCCCTTTTCAATTCCCGATCCCTACATCTCTATATCCCCCCGCGCGCGCAAAGAAAAAAAAAACAAAAATCCCCACGCACCAATCTTCCTACCTCGCTACCTCGCAAAAAATTCCCTCCCTCCCAACCACGCGCCAAAACCCGTTTATATATATATACCCGATCAACAACACGAATTTTAAAAGAGCCGAGAACACAGTCCCAACGCGTGTACCTTATCAATCTCACCGACACACACACATACACGCATATAGGTACGCGGATAAATCAGCGAGCGATTGATCGCGGCGGCGGTGGCAGACAGACAGACGCACACGTGTTCCGACGCATGGTACACACACTTTCGCTCGCTCGTAGTCGCGCATTTGTTTACGAGATGGAGTAGCGGTCTCTCTCTCTGCACGCGACGCGGAAAAATGCTTACGTGTATTATGTGCGCAGTGTTGCTGGCGAGATGCGTATATATATTTTTCTTTTTTTTGTGCGGGTGTCTGTTTTGTTGTGATGCGGGGATTTAGTGGTAAGTATTTTTGGTGGGTATAGCTGGGAAGAGATATAAAAAGTGATGGTTTATTGAGAACCGTTTGTTTCTTCGTTCGAGAATGTGTTTTTTTCGGTTAAACGCGCTAAAAACGAAAGTGTGGCTGATAAATTTAAACGTATAAAGCTGCTCGAAATAAACATTGTTTATTTAAATTCGCGTATAAACGTTGCCTTACCGTCTCGGTTTCATTTCTCGTATCAATTCGCACAAAACATTTTCAAATTCTAAAATTCAACATTTCCAATATACCCAACCGACGGCCACTAAAAATGCAAAATCACCACTATATATGAAAAAAATTAACAGCCCGATATCAACCGAGCCGAATCCGACACCTTTATCTACCTATTCAGCGTAAAATTGGAATCAGTTTACGTTCCACTAAGCCGCGCGCGCGCGAATCGCAATTACTGAAATATTCAAAAGTCATCGGGGCGCGAATTCCTCCCTTTGACGCGGGCGCGTTAGAGGCTTCCACGAGTAGCGCCACTCAATAATTCACGGTCACCATTATCTCCTACTCTCCCGGTGCTCGACGCGAATATAATTTCCTCCCGGATTACAACAACGTTTTCATCGTAACTCCATACACCATATTTAGAACACAAGAGCCATAAATCTCGGGGATTAGGGTCCGCGGCCGTTTATATATGTAATCCTAGGGACTCAACCGGCGCGTTTAATTAATTCCAGCCGCCGGTCTTCCTCCTCCACCATGCACTGTCATATGTATTATACACACACTTTAATACCGCACTGTATTACATCTCTATATCCTGCTCGTAAAAAAGCAGGAACCTAATCCACGTGCGTGATGTACGCGGCGAGGCCCTAACCCAACCTCTCCCTCATCTCCGAAATCTGTCGTCTAAAAACTACCCCATCACTACAACCACGCACGTCACGAGGCGCTGTCTCTCGACGCCGGCGCTAATGTATAATACACACACAGACACTGACACACCGGTGCGCCACGGGACAATTGGGCCGCAGGACTGCGGGAGCCGCCCCGACGCTCTGCGGAGATCCGCTGCTCCAGAGGGAAAGAGAGAGAGCAGAGGCGGCGACGTGCGCAGCCGCCGGTGCGCGATCCTGCGCCGCCACTGCCGCGGCTTTTGCCCTCCCGGCATCACGCGTGCCAAGTGTATATACGTATAGGTATATAGGTGTAGATATATATGGGTGACAGATTGCCGGAGTGAGTTTCGCGCGGGCAAAGAGGATTAAACGCCGCCGCGGAGGAATATTCTTCTCTTTCGCGTATTGATTCCGCCGAGGTCTATGGTGCTGGCATAGTGGTATAAGAATATCGAGGATATGAAAATTTTATGTCGAGGGAGAGAGAGAGAGAGGTGAGGATTTTTTATGGACCGGTAGCACCCGGAGACAGGGGGGTATAATTGGATCGGTTAATTCGAGATTCTTTTCTGTCGCGACCGCTGTGAGGGTTTAAATTTGCACGATGAGAGAGAGCACCGCGATGGTCGATATAGTTAATTTTGTAAGCGCTTGAACCGCGGTGTGATACGCGACGCGATTGGGAGATGGAATTTTTATGCGCACCTGATCAGTTGATTAATGCATGCGGGTTGAGTGGGTCTATGAATATTTAGTCGCAAAAAAATGGCGCTGGGTTTTACTTGATTAGTATACGCGGTATAGAGATGATTGAATTATAGGTGAAAGGTTCAGTAGGTTAAAGTTGTATCTAACTACTCTGCCATTTTGGTATAGAGCATTGAACAAAATTTAGCTCCGCGGGTGTACCTAGCGTTAATCAAGTAGAGGGTACCTGTAAATTCGTTAAATTTTAATGAGATTATATGCGCCGGCGGGGAACACGGAACAGCGAGATGTATCTGCGTTATAATTTTAGCGGTTGTGGTTGTTTCCCTGAAAGGGAGACCCATTAATGGACGTCTTATTTATTGAAATTCGTAGCACGAATGGGTAAGACTTAGTGGCAGTTTTGTTAAGTGCTAAAGATTACGTATTTCGTACGGTCGTAGTACGTAATAACTTAATAATCACAAACAGCGTGTAATAAGAACGTTGATATCAATTACCCAACAAAGATATCGTGGAACAAAAAAGTAATCAACTGTACTGAGAAAAAACTGGACAGTTACACTTACATTCGTTAAAGTTTTTTCGAATGTAAGAAAAAAAAAATTTACATAATATCATCGATAAATCCCATCGAGGTAACTTGAATTTAAAATTTTAATATACAAAAACACTCCTATTAATATCTTAAGTGGACACGATTAACACACAGCCATTGACGAGTATCAATTTATAACAGCCAACACATCAACAAAAAAACCTACTATATTTTCTTTGAATACTACATTAATCAATCAAGAACCTCCATCCGAAACAACATATTACGAAACACCAAAAAAGCCCACGACAATTTCATCACCCGGTCATCCACGAAATAAACATCTCGATTGTCCCTGTAACCCCTTTTTCGGCCGAAACTCGTTTCCCTCTGCAGCAGCATCAGTGCGCCTCTTCTTTTCTGCGCGCGTGATACGGGCTCCTAATGGGCCCCGTTCGTATGCACGCGACGGCGGCGAGATGCGCGGAGGAATTAGGGGAAAGAGATAAGGGATTTCATTGGAGGTAATTAAAGGTGCGCGCGCGCAGGAGAAAAGTTTATGGCGGTTGTAATCGTGATTAAGAGATGAGAGTGAGAGAAGAGAGTCATGGAAGTGCCGGGGTTAAGAGACATCACGCTTGGTTGTAAAAGTGTATAAAGGAGGATTAGTTTTATGGGTTTGTTATCAAAAGGTGTAGTGAAGTTGGCTTGATTCGAGATTATAATAATGTAATAGTTTAATTTCGAGGATTCTTGTAATAATCATTCGCGAGATACATAAATAGATTTTGTCATAAATAACTTTAAAATAAATTAATAATATCGGACATTAATTTTCAATAACTTTATAATTATAAATAGAGAAAACCGTAGTTGAGCTATAAACCGACTCTTAACATCTTCCTCCCAATTCATATAAATTATACCAAGAGCTCAATAAAATAAACATCATCACCGGCCAGCGCTGCACCGGCCTAAAAATACACTCCAGTAGTAACAGCCGCATATATTTATAGAAAGTCCGCAGTCGGACGAATAAAATTAATATTTTTCCAATTAAACTCGACAACGGCTCTCTAAATCATCAGCTATACAAGCCAACCCAATTACGCTCCGCGCGGCCGCGTGACTATTTGCTCAGCTCTTGAGAGAAAAAAAAAAGTAAGCCGCTCGCGCTCGTGTAACGAGTTAATAATTTTCCATCCCGATCTCCAGAAATCCCCGTAATCCGCGTCGTCGCCCCCACGTATAAATACACAGGAGAGAGAGAGAGAGTAAAAGTAACGAGCGGCCATTAAAGCAATTTCGTAACCCGTTTCATTCATAAAACTCGCGCGCTACCGAACCCCAGACACAGGCGGGCGTTTCGATTGCGCTGCCGAATGGATAAAGCCGTCCGTTCCGCGGAAGGTCGTTAAATCTGTCCCTTAATCTTGTAAACAAGAGAAAGGAAGTAAAAGAAGTGTTTAAATCGCCTTTGATGAAATGAAAAATTTTCTCGCGCTCAGGTCGTTTGAGGATTTTCTCTTTCGAGATAAATTGAAAATTTTATGGGCATAGTATATACGCTTAGAAATGCTGATTTCATAAATTATCCGACCCTATAAAGCTCTATAAAGAAATATAACTAATTATATTTTTATAGATATTAATCCAGATATTATATTCCCATCTATAATCTATGACTTTTCATTACCACACCTCCGACACACTCACTCATAACGCGCTAATCGAAAGAAAATCGACGCACAATAAGGCGTAATACACACGTCATAAATTAAGCTACAGAGACAATCGGCTATCCGGCAAGGACGTGTCACACGGGTGGGAAAAATAAGAGCGACCGTAATAATATCACGGCGGTGCGCGCTATGTGCAATTATCAGACGGATATGACGCGATCGAGATGCACTCGCGTGCGGCCTTGACTATACACGCGCGTGCTATACCTACGGGCTTACAGGAGATTTAGTTGGCATCAGTTGCGCAGTCGCGGGGGGGATTGGAAAAACGCTCGTGGGCTGCGCGGATAAGGTGTAATTATGCGGCTGATATACGAGAATCATTTGGACTCGCGGTGCTGAGAATGAGTAGAGGTTTTGAAAGAATGTTTCATTTTTTTTTTATAAATGCCTGAAAGGATAAACTAAAATACAACGTACGAATTAAATTTATGGTTTCTCAGTAACTATACTTAACTGACCTTTACAAAATTTTCTCTTTTTTACCCAATGACATTCTCACGAACACCTCAAACTTCCCATATACACACCCACAAGGAAACATTCAGCACACGCGTCCATCAATCCCACAACCTTCTACTCTCACACACCTACACTCTGACAAACAAGCCGCGATTCCCCTTAATCATCCGCGATTCTAACCGCGTGTGTATATATATACGCTCTCTCGTTGCGCTCAAATAAATTAACCGCGCGTCCGAAGCCGAAAACATTCTTCCCTACAGCGAAAAAAAAAATCACGTCCCCTTTCACGCATTCACACTGTCGCCGTGTAGTGTCACGTCTCTCCTCAAAACGACGACGGCTGAATTAACGCGCGCGTCCGTGATTCCGTGCACGTTTATAAAGAAGCGAGCGAGAGAGAGAATTTCTCAGGTGAGAAGAGCCGCGGGCGAGCGAGACTATATAGCCGTCGATTCGGAGATTAAAGAGGTAATGGGATGATTGTGTGGGAAAAGAGGCTTTTGAAAGCGAAGAGGAGTTAGTTGTAGCTACTCGAGTAGTTTTGGGATGAAAGAGAGTGTGAGATATATCGCGAGGTTGTGGTCAGAGTAAGTGGACAGATGGTTAGCGAATTGTATAGAAGGAAAGAGTTGTTGGCCTATTTGAGAGTTGGTGAAATGTTTGAAAACTTAAAATTGAATTCGTAAAATCATGTTATCAAAAGCCAAACTTTCGACTTGATAAAAAGTACAGGAAATTTTTCAACGCAACACCCACGCCCTCGAAATTTTCAATTCCCTAATAAGCCCTCATACACGCGCTCGTGTATACACAGCCCACATTCGCGAGAATTACCATTTCACCGGCACGCCTATATCATTCAGCCTCTCACTCACTCTCTCGCGTATGCAAAAAAAGACGACAAACTGGCACACGCGCCTCGAATAATTAGGCCTACACACTCTCCACTTATATACATATGTGTATGTATACCTACGCGCGAAAAGCCACGCATCGCGTGTCGGATTTCGCTCTCTTGCGCGCGCGAACGCGTGTCAATTAGCCGCTCGCCGCGAATTTCGCGGACAAACACGCTGAATCGCCGGCGAAGGTCAGCGGCACCGAGATGACACCCGATCGTTAAATTCCACCGAGTGAGTGAGTGAGTGGAACGTCTTTATTTTACTTTTTTGTTTCTGGAAGCGCGAGGTGAGGGAGAGAGAGAGAGTAACGGAATATTGTGTGTACGTGTAATGCGCGAAAGAGTAAGGAGCTGACGGGAGCTCGATTTTTGTGCCGATCGGCTGAAGAGGCGTTGGAGAAGTTTTGGCATTGAGGTTGATGATGTGTTCGTTGTGAGATTGTCTGTGTAGGTTTAGCTTTTAAGGAGATAATGGAATAATTTTTAACAGTATTAATTTGACACTCTGTATAAGGATGTATAGAGTTAAAATAGAAACTTTAGCAGATATATATGCAGGAAACTGATGTTTTGCATGGTAAAAAATTTTAGTGACCGTTACGGTAACAGCCTTTTGCAGCGAGTACTTTTAAAACACATATACGAGTCCGCTTACCGCCGTAAACATCCGGCTTTCTTCCATTTGTGTACGCGATTACTCAGGATTTTTCTTTCGCTCGAAAACAAAACAAAAATCTAATAACACGTATCTATAACAGATGTTTTTAATTGCAGCGGAGTTTTATACACGGCTTTCTCTGCAACTATTCGAGAAAAAGGTGGACGAAGTTGCAGAAAGTTTCGCTGCTGATTTGCATCATAAATTACCGTCCGCACTATAACTCGCGAGAAAAAGAAACCCGGCGCGCGTCACTTAGCAAATCATAACATTGCTCGACTTTGTTTTATTGCGCGGTTGGCTTTTAATAAAAATTATTGTTAATGTGCGTAATTACGGGGGAAATTTGTTTCCGCGACTATGGCCGACGTTGATTGAACGCTGATGGCGGAATTATATCATTTGGCTCTTAACGAGCGTAAATATAGAGCATTTATGATTAGCTTGTAACAAGTATATTTTTCATAACCGTAAACGCCTATATGCGGTTTCTGCAATTTCTGTATATTGATTAATAATATACTCGCGCAAATCGAATAAAATGATACGATCAAAGTGTTTCTCGTAAATAACTTTTCTCTTATGGTCGTAGCGTTTACTCGCGATATGAATAATAAATGTAGAAAATTCCTGCAAGCTATATGATAGAAATATTTAAATATTTATAATGCTTTCAGCACGTACAACGATTAAAGAAACATACCACTTCGCTAAATATAGTAAACGAAAGTAAGTAACTTAAACTCAAATCATTATACAAAAAATTTCACGGCATTCCATAAATATATACTTTTTCAAAACCTACATCACTCGTCGACCTCGCAATAGAAATAAACTTTCATCAAAATCACGTTCTAAACCACTTCTTCCTCAACCGAAAAATCCTTCTACCAACCGAATCCCGCCATCGTTTCCCATACTCCACCCAGGCTACATTTTCCCAAAACGACTCTGCGCTAGCTCGCTCGCAAAATCCGGCACGCGCCCGATACACTTCCTACATAAATCGCCTCTCTCTCTCTCCGCCCACTCGCCACCTTTTCCCCTGACGTGCCGAGTACTACTACACGACGAAAACTGGCGCAGCCGGCGATTGCAATCGATACGCGGAATCCGGAGAGGATAGATAAAGGAGAGCGAAGTCGAGAGTGAACGTATGTGTGTGTCTGACGGGAGACGGTTGCTGCACACAGCCTTTGTTCGCGCGATCTCTGTGCAGTCGCGACGGCAGGATTTTTGTCGTCGACAGCGAGGGACTTGGTTGAATAATTTATCGGGGGACAGATTGGGCATGGGTACATGGTGCCGTTGTTGTTGCTCGAGGGTTTAGGTAATCGCGCTCCACGCGCGCGCGGTGAAAGCGCGAGGAGTGTGTTTTTCGGACGGATTTAAATTCATGCTGATTGTCTGTGAAGGAAGGGGTGTGTGTAGAACGCTTCTGTTTGGTGGGATGAAATTTTTGACAAATTCTTTTAGAAATATATATTTGAGCGCAATTTTCGCATATTTGTTCGTAAAATTTGAACGGGGAAGGGAAAATTGTTGGCCAAAAAAGAAGGTCAAGTAGATTATAAAAGTTTTATAGGCATTCTCGCAATTCTGCTGCTCGGAGTTGAAAAATACGAAAATACGAGCACGACGAAAGGTTAAAATTTACACGGACATTTATTACACGAAATGCGTTTTTCAAACTATTTTAAAGGCTATTAATAGCTGTCTTTACAGCGTATTTTGAATATCTCTTTTATCGTAAATTACTCGGACGAAGTCGGATAAATAAAATATTATACTTGTATTTAAATTTCTGTTTTTCCCGTAACAAATAAACGTAGATACTTTCTGTTGTAAATTTATCATCCTACTATTTTATTAGGGCTGCCCGAGAGCGAGATAATACGATATTTTTGTAATTATTGTCTCGCTCTTGTAAATTGTTGAAAATTTCTCTCTTGTCTTGGTCTTTTCAATCAATATGAAAAGTATTATTGTCTTGTCTTGAAATTCTTGATCA
>UXGD01007206.1:0-11311 GCA_900474315.1 Torymus auratus | reverse complement strand
TGTGCCTTCAAAAAAAATTTTTAACATTTGTAACTCCCGATAAGTGCTACTTTTTTTGAGATTTCCTCATATATATATTCTTCACTATGATCCAAAAATTTTCGTAAATTCTCATACTCCTCTATTAATCGTAAAAAAAGTTTCCATTGATCAGTAATCATATAATCAACTGGAATAAATTAAAAAGTACCCTTAGAAATCGCACTATCACCTCCTCAGTAACAACCGACCATTTTATTATCGCGTCATAAAAAGAACACGTGCGCGGGCGGCCGAGCGCGAACTCGTCAGTGTTGACTTTATCGACGTGGCGCGTTTTGTTTTCACTCTAAACACGATAATCGCAACTGACCCGATTCGCAGCGCGCGCTGCTTTCTCCCTGTCTCTGTGCGAGGAAAAAGATTGCCACCGCCTCGCTGAAAGACTGCGCGCCAAATGATTATTTATTATCGGAGCGTGTACGGGAGATCACTGCGCGGGCGACCTCTGCACGTTATTGCCCGCGCGATCGAGGGCCGAATGATAATTTATGATGCGAGAGCGTGAGAGGGCGAAGGGATGAGGGGCGCGAATCGGGTACGACGACACGGGCGGGAAGGAAGATCGCAGTTTCCAATGGGAGGGAATGATAAAGAAATTTTTATTAGTAGTGAAGTAAAAAAATCATTGTAACGCGTGTTTTTAATAAGGGAATAAACGTAAGAAGCTATGAAAATGGTTGGTACAGGTTACTCAAGGTGGTCCCTGCCGGAGAATCGACTCTGAATATAAAAATTTATATATTATAATCATCTTTTCGCAAATTATTGTAAGAAGCAATAAATAATATGAAAAATATAGGCACTTCAGGTGATGACAAAAAAAAATAAAATATAATAATAACCTGTAAAATTACATCTCTTTGTTCATCTAAAGAATCAAAATGAAACTATCAAAATTAAAATTCTTTGGAAATATTTATTTAGCCTCCCCTCCTCTATCTACCAACAGGAATCCCCTTAATTAAATGAAATTGGAAATTCTGCCTCAATTATATCGATATCATCGCAGGACTACAGTAGGGCATAGTATAGTAATTATATGCAATTCATCTTCTTTGTATATTTCTTATCTAAAAATGGAATTGGGTTGTGTCAATCATAGTGTCAGGCTAATAAAGTCATAAATTTTTGTATAGCAAACCATATTCTCATAAAGTTTAATATTGTAATTAATTATAAAAAATACTTGTTAAAAAAGATCAATTCAATCACAAAAATATTGTGTTTCTAATACAGGGTTACACTGTAACTCTAGATTTTTTGTTTCAACTTTGTCATTTGCCTACGTTACAGAAAGATAAGGCTACTGTGTGCTTTATGATTTTATAGAAGCTTCGTGACAATGTCGATGAGGACATAAAGATACACGTGTTAGCTTGTACGATAACGCTCGTGTCCTTGCCTCCAAATGCTTAATTCGCACTTATCGTCTCGTACTGTTCTATATAGCACAGCTCACTAACTAAAATTACAGTGTCGAGAACATATTTATGTTGAAATTAGTTTTATTCGGGAACGACACATAAAAAATTACATTAGTATATTTTTATTCTATACTATCCAGGTTTCATAATGGTTTCTTTGTGGTAGAAATTTTTACTTACATCAAGTATTCGTGCACATGTTACCTTATATTTCTTCCTTGTTATGTCCCTTTTGCGTTTGTTTTATTCAAACGTCAAACAGAATCAAGCTCTCTGTAATGGATTATATCTCTTTCTTCTTTTCTTTTTTTTTTTTTTAATAAATAAATGAATGCGTGTACGAATCGTCGAATGGATAGGTATCCCGAATCCACAAAGGAAACCTTTTTTTACATACGGATAGTATGCTATAACACACACTTGCACAAGGAATCTATAATAAATTTAGATGTGTGTCTGTAATGAAATATTAATTTGACAGAATTTCCAGTTGATTTTTAACTATTAAATTTCCTAAAAATACATTATTTAAAAAATTTTTTGGTATGAAATTTCAATATTTTCACATATTTTGTTTTTATACAGTTACCGTATCTCGGCCATCGAAAAACACTTTTAAAGTAAACATGGTTTCATGCATAGCAAAACTTTTTGTATGGCTATACTTGTTTTACATTTACCTGCATAAACATTGTAAAATGTGAGAGGTATCGACTTGAATTTTTGAATTCTCGCTAACGAAATCACTGTATCTTAAGCATTGGCAAATATTAATGCAATTGTAAATAACCAAAGATCACGCTATTCTTTGGAAACTCTTCAAATTATTTATACATTAATCTTCTCAAATATAGGTCTTGCATTAAAAATCGTTCACCCATACACTCGAATCATACAACGATCAATCATGCCGCAACATTGGCGCACCCATAATAAATAACGCCTTGCGCGCGCCACGCTAGAATGAATTATCTTCGGCGCGGAAGCTATTGAAACAACTTAATAGGATTTAATAAATTTCACCTCCTCTTACCCCTGAGGACGACACACGTGAAATCCACACACACACACACACACACACACACACACACACTTGCGGGTTTGCATTTGCTTCGCTCGAGGCCTATGATTAATGGAAGTCAGCATACAGGCTGGTCTTTTCGGGATCGAAATGAAGAAGCGACTCTTGTCGGGGAATAAATCGTCCCGGTTCGCGGTGATAAGCACACAGCGTATAAATTTCGGTAGACTTGCTTACACTTTTAACGCCAGACAAGGGACCGTTTATTCATACGCGATGCCGATGAATTTTGCGTCGTCGGGGCTGTACGCAATTTTTCAGAGGCTGAGAAAGCAAGCCCCAGTTTGAAGATCGCGATTTGATTAATGAGGGTTGAGATATGTGGAATTATACAACGGGCCAGTTGAATTTTTCAGCGCAGAATCGAAGATAAAGGAGCAGTGAATGGTGCATGAAAGACAAATTCTTAGTGGAAGAATCGTGAAAGTTTTATGTCAAGACTACATTGAACGATTGAAGAGAAAGTTTTGATTATAACTTTGTATTGAGCTTTTTGTTTCTTACATTTTATTCACTTCTGATTAATTAAGTAGTAAAATATTTTTGGGATTTGAGGAAATAAAATAATGAATAAAAAAGACGAAAGTAAAGCTTACGTAAATTTTTTTTAAATTATTAACTTTTCAAAAGTATTGATAAAGTTTAGATAAACAAAAATTTTCGGTGCTACTTTTATTTATTTATTGTTAATTAGGTCAGTATTTTTAGCATTCTATTAAAATTATCATTGAAAACACTAACCAAATAAAGGATGATAATTATCACAGCATGATCGGATTGTGAAATTGAGTGTAACATCTAATTTTCAGAAAAATTATTCTCCTATTGTACCATCAGCTAAATTACTGCTTTAAATTCCAGAAGCAACATTTAATTAAAGTAAAAGCATCCAAAAAATGCTTTAAAAATGCAATGGCAATATATACCTACTAATAACGTCTTCTACACTTTTTCTTCCTTCTTGATTACTCTAACCTTCAACAGTCAATTGATTGGCGATGCTCATTAAATCTAGCTAGCACTTACGCACAGGAAATTACATTGTGCCTCGACGGAAGCGTACGAAACTTCGTTACGAAGCTGTTGATCGGCCTTTTCTCGACTGACCTTGCGACGGGAGAAATATCGTCAAACTTGAAGAAACAGGAATCGAATTACCCGGAGTCGCAAGGAAAAATATGAGGAAATATACGGCTGTAGGCGCAGGATGAATATGCCCGATAGTGCGGGATGGAGATAAGATTCTATCACCGCGTCCCAGATAAATCCGTAAAAGTAATTTAATTATATAGATATATTGTTGATGACATATTTAAAATGTTTCGTTGGTGTGAGTTTTCGATTACTCGTGAGGAGTGGTGTTTGTCACGAGATTCTTTAACCTTTTTTACTTTTACATTACGTTTACTATTTATTGGCTGTGGGTTCTTTTTCCGACCTTTCATGTTTATTGCCAAGTGAGACTTTTATTTTTGTCAATTTTTATCACGAGGAAACGGTAACCGCACAACTCAACAGATTTACAGTTAAATTAAAAAGAAATTTTTTGGAAAAAATTCAGAGTTATCCACTCAGAATTTAAATCCGAACTCCCCGCATAGAAAGCTGAACTCTAACTTACTGAGATATCGCGGCTGAAATATTTGTCCAGGTTCAGCTTTACGCATAAGAAATCTAACACAAAATAAACATCTAATAAGTGCACTGAAATGCAAAATAAACATCTACATGCATTAGACTATTTATAAAGCCTATCAAAGATTTAAAGGATTATTTCTTGAAGTGTTTAACTAGATTATTTTAAAATTCATAGAACGACAAAATCGTACAATTTATGAACATTGAAACGAAAACAAAAAGAAAATTCGAAGTGTACATAGAGGAAGAAAGTATATTCTGTTTTCTCAGAAATAGAGTGGAAAAATAATTTGATCATTTTGCGAATCAGGCTTATTCTTTGAAAAAAATGCGAGAAATTGCGACTTGCAGTCTCGCGCTATCCCTTATTATTATTGGATTCCTCCCAGATACCTATATCGGAGAACAACATTATACGTACATAACAGCATATACAACGTACGTGATCGTCCTAGAAAAGCGTTTCTACCTCGGTTGGCGTCTCAAATGGAAGGAATCAATGTGTCACGGTTCGTAACGAATATTGCTAATGTCACTTCTTCGCGCGAATGCGCGTAATACATTCAAAGTTCTTGATCTTGGTCATTTTAAATAGAAGCGTCTCCGTAGCATTTTCAAAGCAACTTCAATTTTGCTATTTTCATTCTTGACGAAGTACATTTATCATCGTAAAATAAAGACAGTCGGAAAATATATAGAGATAAAATTTTTCACTACTGGGTATTATTAAATTTATCAATTTATTGGCATTTCTGAGTAAGAAATTTAGGCATATTCATTTTCATTTAAACTGTTCATTAAAATGGAATAAAACTTTATTTCTTGCAGTTAAAGCATTCTTATCAACATTCGTATAAAAATCTAGATATTTATCTTTAGCCATTTTTCACAATATTTATCATAGCATTTTTATCTTACCGTCGCTCATTCATTTTGAGTACAGTGTAGAAAGGAAGTATAAATATAGATCGTGCTGCATGTACGTTATCTGTAAACCTGTTTTCTATGTTTTAAAATTTGTAAAAGCCACGCAAAGTAAGTTTATGTGGAATATATTCTTTCGATTGCGAAACACCCAGCAACCAATGATATTTCCTTTATTAAAAATTTAAGTTCTGGCAAAAAAATGCAGTAAAGGGAAGAATTACTTTTATTATTCTAAATAATTGAAAGGCTTGTGTAAAATCTCATTCCAGGTATACAGTTCTTCAAAAAAAAAATAAAGGTAAATTGTACGGCCATCAACCCCACAGACACGCAAAAAACCCCTGAATTTCTTATTTTCAACCCGACACCGAGTTCCAAACAAACTGCCTCACGGCCTATGGGCTATAATTAACCGACGTCCATTAAACCAGGCTAAAACTGAGTCAACACTCGCTCTCTGACTTGGCAAAAAAGAAAAATATTCGAGCGGCCAAAAGAGATAGATAATTTGCGAATGGCGGCGCCCCGACTGGAATAAGTACATACGGCACACCGTCGCTAAATTAAAACGCTCGCGCGCGCGGATTGCGTGTGCTGCGGCCGTTGGTCCCGCAATCTACTTCTGGCCGGAGAAATCACTACGTGTGGCGGCCGCCCTCAGTGCTGCTGTTGCTGCTGCTATACTACTTACTGCTCGCTTCGCGGCAACGATCGTGTTTGATAACTCACTCGCCGCGGCTCAGATGTGTATGTGTGTGTGTGTGTGGGGGGTAGCGTTCTCGGTTATGAGAATTTCGTGTAAGTACGGTTTCCGAAAGTATTTTTTGTGAGGTCGCTGTGTTTACGTTTTTATTAATGGGTTTCAGGCAATTTGTTCACTTGAGTAGAATTTCAAAAAGAATTGCAACAAAATTTATATAATAGAAATTATAGTTTTTACGCGATAGAGGTATAGGTAATTGTTGCTAAAGCATAAATACGTTCTATGAGTAGTTGAGACGTTAATAAAAAATCAATACTTGGATTACATTGCAAATGAATTACATAATAGCCCCTGTCAATTGAAATATGCTATGTGTCATTATTTTATAAACGGGGAAGTTATAAAAAAAGAAATTAGATAAATATCAGCGTCCGACTATACTCGACCTACACTACTTTCATATCTTTCATGTAGCATCAAATAGTGTTTCTGATACATTTTTAACCAAGTAGTCTAATAAATTAAAGTTCCAACAATAATACATTCCACGATAATGTTATTTACTTTACTATTTAATAAAATATAAGAAATTTGCACCTACTTCCCAAGGAAAATCATCTTCAAGGAAACAATGCAGGTAGACTTGAGAAAATAATGTAAGATAAATGTGGTTGAGCATGAACCTGTCAGTTTCTCAGCTCAGCACGCGAGTATTTTACAAACTATAATAGAAAATTTAATATAGATAAATAAATCAGTCATGTGAAAAATAACACTACACGGGTACCAATAAATAAGTATACATACTTACCAAAAACAACGAGGATAAAGAAAAAGTTCACCCGCAAATGGATAATTTTCTTCGAGACGTTGCGGAGCTTTAATTGGTTACGCTAACTGGTTTTCCCCCTAAGTGTGACATTAAAGTCAATCGACGCCCGCTGGGAATCCGTGCCACTCGAGCGCAGCCAAGGTCGAGCGTGATATTCGTAAATATAGATTTCGCGT
This sequence comes from Torymus auratus, assembly GCA_900474315.1. Lineage (NCBI taxonomy): Eukaryota > Metazoa > Arthropoda > Insecta > Hymenoptera > Torymidae > Torymus > Torymus auratus. Next base: position 4,488 of record UXGD01007206.1, on the reverse strand, counting down.
TTCCAGCGTCGATACCAGGAAGTCTTTGGCGCAGCTGAGATTTTGGATGAGGAAACTCGCGCGCGCTCGGTATAGCGTGACGGTTGCTCGTTTCCCGCGCTGGCTATACACGCGGGAAACTGATAGATGGCCTGCACTGGCAATATGTATACCACAATCTCATTACTCGCGTTGTTAATAAACGCATTGTTCTATCATTTTTTAGTTTTTTTTTTTCTACTCGGGTAAAATATGAACGCGCAAGATTTGTATTCGCGATGCAGAAAGACCATGCTGTTTGCAAGGTCGATCTTTGTAAATGAAAAATTCTTTAAAAAATTTGTTTCTATAATGGTTTGAAAATGTTATACGAATGTCTAAATTACTGAATCAAAAACCGTTATTATTTTGATGAACTTACATCGAAGCTATCCCACTATTACGACGCTGTATAATGTGCTACGAGATTATTGCTTTTCTATGCAGCACACACCAAAATATTATCTATTTACCATATCTTAACCTCGCATCAGAATTGGATTTCAACACATTATGCAGACGAAGTGTACTTAGATCAAATCTATATACTGAAACCCTCATTGTATACCCGCGCCACGAAACAGCGCTGAAAACCTGCGGCCAATGGCAAAACACACGAGCTATCGACTCGTTGTTTGCGAAATAAGATCATCGATTTCTCCTCCTCCCCCTCACTCACTCACTCGCTGGCGGCGGCTAATCGGCTCATGAAATTCTGCATACGGGGAGGGGGATCAATAGCGGATTCGCCCGTACCGAATCCCAGCCGCAGGCTTCTCGTCGTGGGTTATACCCGTTCAGAGAGATGACCTATACGTCGAGCGTTTACGGTATCGGGCACGTGGCTTTATATATACAACCCTCTCGTCTCTTCCGCTTCGCTCGCGGCTGACGCGTTGAGGTAAGGCGCGCGCGCGCGCAAAATGAAGAAGTTTGAGCGTGCCGCTATAAGCGCTGAGCAGTTTGTCGGTATTTTAGTAATGTTACGCAGCTTGCCTCTTTGAGATAAGGGAGGTGGATGGGGATAAGTCTATTGTTTGTCTTTCGATGTACTCTTGTTTGTTGCAGCGATAGCCGTAGGCTGCGAGAATGTTTGTTGGTTATTATTTTGATTATAATTATAGGGGTCGGAGGTTAGAGAAGTTAAACAGTTGGTTGTAACTGTTGGCATATTGACGATTTAAAGTTTTAGGTTATATTGTCTTCCGGTAATTAATATAGTTTACAATAGCGATAATTTATTATTGACAACAATTATTAACAACAATTTTGATGATAAAATAAGAAGCATATTTTTAAAGACATTTTACATTGAAAATTTAATTTTTTTAATATAACCAATTATTTTTTCCTTGTGAACATTTTTTTTATTTTAAGTGCACATTTTATTCTACATTTATTTTCGCGGCAATAAAATTGTTATAACGTAGGTCCTAAAAAATTGACAAAATAGTTTAAAGTAGTAAATAAATAATTAGAAATGTCAGAAATAATTGTTTAAGAAAAGAAAAAGCAGAAGGAGATTTCATGCAACTACATTATTTTTAGTTTTAGAAAATCGAAGTAGCCGTAATTGTCATATACATGCTTCAATCAAAATTAGAATGTAGTACGTACTGCAATAAATAAATTTAAATTCGTTGATATGGATAGTCAGATAAAATTATTCAATCATTAAGAGTAATAAACGTAACAATATATAATATTAGTAAAGTCATTAAACCATCGTATAATATTTAAACATGTGAGAAAATTATAATTTTTCGATTAAAAGCTTTCATTATTAATAATGTTCTCTGTTTTCATATCAAAAGTATTACAGTAAAAGACATCTGACATCGTTGTTGAATTCTAACGAGAACACTCATTTGTCTGTTCATTATTTCTAAGTATATGTGCTTCGAGTTCAGTGATAGACTAATGTATAACATATTTTTTATTAACCTTGCAAAACAATAAAACTATCCTCATTTTATGTTCGTAGTATATAGTGTCACCTTTTTTTATCCTGACTAACAAAACCTTTTTTTCAGCATGCAAATAAGTATCTCACCCCAGCGTCCTTATACACTATTTCATCTCCTCGCCTCCCCTCTCTCTCTTCGGCAAGTGAACTTCGTAATTACATTGTCGCACGCCGCGGGAAAGGAGACGACGCCGTATCGTCGGGTAACAGGAGATCTCTCTCTCTCTCTCTCTCTCTCTCTCTCTCTCTCTCTCTCTCTCTCTCTCTCACTTCCTCTCTCTTACTCTCTCCCGCTTCTCGTAGCTGGCATCTTGCAACGAAGTCGGAGGCTAATAGGAAAACAGACTACGACGCGACAGAGTGGAGCCCTCTAATTTTTATATTCGCTACCGTAATTACGTCCAGCGGTTCCTGGAGAAACTCTAAAATTACTCGCTACCAGCTCAGCTGTCTCTCTCCTCTCTTTTTCACTCTCTGTAGGTCTTTGTCGTGCACACTCTCGCTATCACTCCCCTATACTTTCCTTATTCCCTTTTCCTATAATACCCAATAACCTTTCCGCACTATTTTCCGATGAATTTCACTCTGTAAATGAATAATGTTATCAATCTGTATAAAAAGCATGGAACACATATCCATAAATTTCTTTTTACTATCACAAAGTTTTCTCTTGGTGGAAGCAAAATATATACGTGATTAGTAACATGTGATATAAATAATTTTTTTATTTCCTCTTCCTAATAATATTCTTCTTCGTTCTCAATTTATTATTTTTGTTAATCTCACCTTTTTACTTTCTTTCTACCTCCTCATCTGTATATTTATCTTTCACGCGTTCTTCATTTTTCTTATTTCATTTTTCTCGATGTATGCTTATACTTTTCTACCTTTTGTTACTTATCGTATACATAAGTAGGAAGAAGAGAAAAGATTGGATTAAAACACTCATATATCCATATACATGCACATGACGTACAATCATAAAAGTTTACGAGAAAAGAACGACTAGTTACCGGAATATTATCTCTGTCTTCCTCTCTCCCTCTTTCTCTCTTTTTTTTTCTTTCCCTTTTTCTTCCCTCCAAATTCACACGTTGTGGAGTTTTTTATTGCATTAATGATAAGGTGAAACACGGAAAAACATGCGAACGCAAAGTATAAAGAGGTAGAATAATTGCTAGGTCTTTTTTGTGAGCAGCGCGGGTGAAAGACGTCAGAGAAGAAAAGATTTAAGACTTTCGCTGTTCGTTTCGGTTATTTGATTATTCGACAGACGAAGCTCACGTAGTAGAATCAAACAAATAGTCTCAGCTGTTTGCTTGTAGTGATTTTTCTTTCCGAGGCGTGGTTCGAAATGGATTCGGGTCGAGGAGATTGTGAGAGATGATCGTTAGATACAAATCTGTAGCTAGTATTTTGTATTTTTATAGTGATTTTTCATTTTACTGAAACATTGGCGGTTAAAATACGATGAATGAGAAGTATCTTTATTTTAATATTTTATTAATAATAAATAAATTAAAATAGTACATAATATTATAAATTAATAACAAAGAAACTCGGTGAATATTCACTTTTTGTAAGTAGATATTTGAAAAAGTACACCATATTATTTAATTTATTATTTTATTATTTTATTTTTATTTTAATAATTAGACGGGCAGTTTGCCCTTTACAAGAATATATATATATATATATATATATCTTCCTATATTATATAGGCGTTACCGTTATTTTGACACGCAACTCCTCCGCGTACCTCCACCATGATCGACCAACCACTCCATCCCCTCCCACATTACCGTCACCACTGCTCCTCCACTTTTTACGGTACAATTCTATAAAAATTCACGTTATTTTAAAATGACAGCTCCTTCACCGTTCCTGCACCGCTCCATCCACCCTCCCCCATAAACTCCTCCACCAACTCTTTCTCCAACTCTTTTATCACCTGCTCCACCACTCCTCCACTAACTCCTCCACCATCAAAGCAAAATCAACAGTTTTAAATGCATCACGAAATTTTTCAATATTATTTTTCTGTTTCTTTATTTTTTATTTACAGAACGATAATTTAATTATCTTAATTTAAAGAAACAGAAAAATAATATTGAAAAATTTCGTGATGCATTTAATAATTTAGGTGAGTTATTTAGTTGTAAGGTTAATAATAATATATAGTATAATAAACGTTTTCTTTACATTTATAGGAATTTAACTTAACAAAGAGGTTTTTCGTGGTACTAAGCTTTTATCCCGCTACTTTGATATGAAGTTTTATATGAAGATATTTTTATATGAAGAAAAATAGTTTATATTAATTTACTAAATTTTATACCAATTTATTTTTATTCTTCATTTATGAGTAATATTTATTACTTTTATTAAATAAAAAAATCGTTTTTCTTTCCTTCTTTCCTTTCATTAATGGTGAATAGTTGGTTATTTTCGTACATAGTGTCGGTAATTTATATTCAAAGTGTCCGTAGAGACGAACGTTTTTA
>UXGD01007205.1:0-11312 GCA_900474315.1 Torymus auratus | reverse complement strand
ATGATTTTGGAATTCTATATGGGAGTCTCCGTAAGCTAAACAAAAAATTCATTTTGATCAATGAAATTGATTATTGCCAATCATATTTTTAAAGTTTCCTTTCAGAAAAAAGACACGTAAATGACTTCTTGAAAGTAATACGAACATTTCTCATATTTATTAGATCACTTTTTCTTTACAGATTGGCCGAGTTAGGTGAATTATAGCGGCGAAACTATTTTGCTTCTACAAAATACAAAAAAAAATATTTTTAATATTACTTCCATACTAATTATACGAAAAGGAAGTGTCGTCACGATATAGAAGCTCCACGGAGCATGATGTTGTACCCATTGACTGAAAAAGAAAAAGAGGGCTAAATCATTTTTAATCTTACAAGGAGTGTGTCTGACCTTCGGGAAACGGATTTTAGCGGGCATTGGAGAGTCAATTTCTGGTACCTAAAAATGAAGCCCAGTGCTCACATTTCCGTACAATGGGCCCCTTTTCTTAAAATATGGGCAATTTAGTCTCAAATATCGTCTATTTCATTAAAAAATGATGTCTCTTCTATTGAGTGTAAATATAATTGAGTGTAAATGATGTCTCTTCTATTGAGTGTAATTGTTGTCATTGTAAATATTCAAGATACGAAAACGAGAAAGAAAAATTATAAAAGTAGATAGTAAAAGTTAAAATTTAAGCCCTGATTCATTAAAAAATATTGATTTTTCAGGAAGTTACAAGCAATCAAAGATAGCATAAGAAAATGGTTAAAAATTTGTCTTCATTTTAACCGATTAAATAGATCGCCTTCGGCTCGGGTAGCAATTTACATGAGATATGGACTGTCCAAGTTTTTTCCTCCCTAGATGCGTAATATATTATTCTATCTAGAATCACTACACCGTCTATATTGCCTGTCTCCAACCCGCGATTTCTCAGCTACGATTTTCCCTCCTTCCCTCTTTCCTCCCCAGAGTCAATCAAATTCTGCGCGTGCGCATGTCTTTTGTCAGACACCCTGTTCGTTTCGCCATTTCGCGCTACACACGCGTGACGAAAAACACGGCACGTTTTGCGAGAGGGAGAGAGCGAGTGAGAGAGCTATAGCGTGTATTTGGGCGATCGGGAAGTCGTTAAAATCGACGCGCGAGGTGAGTTTCCCCGTTTAGAGAGGTGGGCTGTAAACGAGACTGAGGTGAGATATAAAGCCGCTGTGGGATATATCTGCATGTACATGCCTATACCCGTCGAGGCGGATTGCCCGTAATGCGTTTCTATATGTTCGGATCGTTTTTTGTACCCGTGTTCGCTGTTTTATTGTTCTTTTATTTTCTTTCTTCGAGTTTTATGGCTTCGCTGGTTTTTTTTTGAAATGCGAAAGTTCGGCAAGGATATTTTTGTCATTGTTGTTTGTCGTCGGTATGGAATTCGTATATTATTGTTAAAATCTTTTACGAGAAATCAATGATTAGATAATGTTTTCTGATTTTTAACATTCGAAACTATACTATTTATGAATAGAATAAGCTCTTATTAAGAAACTTAAAAAAAAAAGTATATTTTCTCGATTCGTATCAAAAACTCAACATTGCATACATACAAATATCCATTCCCTACCACTTTTCAGAAACATTTCATATCGCCTACTATAAACCGAAGATAATCACGCCAAATAAAAACATTCATAATTTCACACCCACACATTCGGTATCTCCACTTTACCTACCATTCCGATAACGCACTCCACTCGGCAAACCTTTAATACAAACCAATATCTAGGCCACCTAAAATCCTGAAATCCATAGCTATGAACCATTGCCACTTCGCTCACTGCGCCATCACCGCGTGGGAATGCGACTGTATCTCGCTTGCGCGCGCGTCGCATCGTGTCGCGCGATGATTTTCACGAGCGCTAGTTGCACAAGCTCACTCTCGCGGAGCCGTAAAGTCATAAGGAAGGACCGATTTCATCGGCCCCGTCGTATTTCAGTCGGCATTAAATCAGTCGTAAAACGGGCGACGCTTAAAAAGCGCAAGATGCGATTTGCGTGCGCGTGTTCGCGAGAGTGAACGACGCATGTGTGTGCATATATTCGGAGACCAAGGTGTTTTGGAAGTGAGGAGTGCGAGGTTGCGACGTAATAGAGTGATTTGGAGGTGTTTTTTGTCGTGGAGCTGATGGCGTGAGAGGATGAGTATCTAGATTAAGGTATATACTTTTCATAGATGCGTGCGTTTTAAAATATTAAATACTGATAAGCGAATATGAATTTACATCGAAATCTGAAATTTCGCGAAACTTAAACTCCGGTGAAAGATACAGAATACTAAGTATATATATACGTAGATACATAATTATCTGAAATCTACTGCGGCAAAGAGCGTTAAATTCGTATATCACTGGCCCAATTACCACACGCGATCATCCCGCGTACAATTTGCGAGAATTTACAAACCCCGAGGTCGCGCCTCCGCAGTCGTAAAACTAGTACAAAATTAAATACAACGCGCTAGAACCCCGATACGGCTGAAAACTATCCCACGAGCCCAATTCCACCTGACCTTACACTTGACTGTACTATCCCCACGTCAAAACCTCACACACATACACTACCGCCAGCTCATAAATCCCGGCTCATTTGGATCGGCCGCGACGATAAATAGCCCCGGCAGTCGCCCGCAATATTTCCGTTCCTCTCTGCTCGCCGCCCCGGACAAAAAAAAAACTCTCCGCGATATACAAACTCTTCGCGGTAGCGCTCGCTCGCTCGCGCGGGAAAGCGTGCCTCGAGTACATCCATCTCGGTCCCCTTATTAATCGGCCTATCGAGTTACGCTCGCTCGCGCCCGACTGTACGTCTCGGGGTTATTAATTATTTAACAGTCGCCCGCTCGCGAGAAATTAACAAATAGCCGGCGATTCCCGAGAGCCGCCGAATCGCACGAATTGCGCGCGTTTTTTTCGAAAGGGAGGGTGTATGTACACGCGCTGTATATGGGTAATTGTCAACGATTTGTCTTGGTTTGTCCGAAGTTAAGATATTTGCGCGCGAGATGCTTTGGAATATAATTTTCCCTGGATGTGGATTTCTGGAAGTTCTGTGTACTTATATATGTGTTTTCAAGTCGTGGATTAAAATTCTTGCGGTGGGTTGAGTTATTTATTGCGGAGATGGCTGCGTGATATTGTTGCTTTTTTACCTCGTCGTCGTCTGGAGTTGATTTTGCAATGTCTGATTTATCTAGGGTTATTTCTGCGCGAGCGCGCGCGGCTGGAGGAATGAAGATTTTTACCCGCTGGTATAAAGATTTCTCATAAAATTGTAACACTTGTTTCGCGGTGATATTACAGGAATTTTCTCGCGCAACTTATACTACATTTCGTAATTGAGGTAAATTATTTTTATTGGCCGGCTTGTAAACGAAATAATTTATGTACTCTATAAAACTCGCGTTTGTTGGCTTTATTGTACAAACATATATAACACGCGAGCTCGTACACTCGACGATTAAAACCATTAAATTAAATTAGAAATATTTACACATCAATTGTACGGATTAATCTTGTCCAAGCTCGTTTTCCTTTATAAATCGCCAAAATTTGCACAACAAATATCCGACGCTTAACGTTACCCGATCCTATACACGCATCTTTCGCATTCGTTCTCGCGTTACAATTTGTATGCGCGCATGAGCCCCGCCTCTCGCTATTTTGGAAAATCGAAAGGCCCGCAAAAACGCTCGTCATGTTGAAACTCTCTCGCACTGGTTCTCGGGAATTCGGAATATGTGGCTACAGGTGCCGCAGAAAAATGTCGCTGCTCCTTTTCTCGATCGATAGGCGAAAGGGGCACGAGAAGTTCTTGAAAATCTTGATCGTATTTTATGGCGGGATTGGGCATTTTGTGATTTCAAATTTACGAGGAATGACAGGTTCGATTTAAGGTTGAAAGCTTACGGTAGTTCTAATTTCTTTTTTCCACTGTTGGTGCGTGAATCAAATCGTATAGAGATACCAAAAATAGTTTTATAACAAATTCTTTTTTAAATATCTAAAAAATTTCGATTACTTCATGTTGAATTACTTGTACATATGAGGATTAAAATATAATTGAATATCAAAATAAGTACCTATATAACTTTTTAGAAAACTCTATCACATAACGCTCCTTTTATTTACGATGAAATAAATATATACGCAAATTTTTGTAGAACTGAGAAGTGATATTAAAATCTATCATGTTACTTTCCTTATAGTATTATCTAACTTAATTGATTGTGAAATTTCATTGCACATTAAATAACAATATTTATAGCTATATTACTTTATTACCAGCACAGTTTGCACGTCGAAAATATCCTTCCTTATAAGCTAATCAGTCCAAACAGCCAAACCTCTAAACCCAATTCCAAACGAACCATACCGAAATAGCAATAATAATCCATTCTAAACCGCGAAAAAACAAACAAACAAAAGCAAACGTGTCCCACGAAGTTACGCAGTCATAATCCCCCTAAACGCCTTATTTAATACCGCGCTGGATACTCTTACCACACGGATAATTAGCAGCCACTTCTCTCCAAACTCGTCGCGGCGCGCGCGCGCGCGTTACCAAAGACGCTCGCGGGTGTAATTCGCGCGAGAAAATACCGGGGTAGGCGCGCGCCGTAATAATATAGCGATCGCTCGCGCGCCAACGCAATAATCTCGCAGACAGAGAGAGAGAGGGAAAGTGGATCGCGACGACGCGCGCGGGATTAGAGTTTAATCCGGAGCCAGCGAACGTTTAATTAGTCGTGGCTTGATTAGGGGGATTAATATGCGGAGCGCGCGTGAACGCGTGCGGATAGATTATCTCGGAAGTTGGAGTAGTCGCGTTTGCGAGAATGGCGTTTCGCAAATTTTGGGGAGTGAGGGAAGGGTTTAACGGTCGGTGGTTAGTGTAAATAGCGATAAGTTTGATTAGCGCGCTGGAGATTGAGTGGTAATGAGCGCAAAGTAGGATATTTATTGGGTTGAGCGTAAGAGCTCGATTTATGGGGGATTTGCTTGGTGTCTCGATATTATAAGTTGGTATATGTTTTTTGACGATTTTTTTTTAGGTGATATAGTAGGGATTTTAGGGGAGAACTGACTGGATTTAATCACTGAGAATATTGTGTAAGTTTTGACTTACGGATTGCAGGATATGTTTTCGACGGAATATCATCTGGAACTTACCTGAAACAAAAAGAAAATGGTTTCTTTAATAACAGATAATTATTATAAGAAATTACAAATATTGAGTATTACTATTTAGTTTAATAATGTGACAATTCTGAACGAAATGTTGGCACGTATTTAATATAAAAAATATAACATTATTAATCACAACGTAAATAAATGAACATTCTAAGAAATACATGGAAGGAACAGCCAACTTCGATTTCTACTGAACTTACAGCAAAGACCCAACAGCATTTTTTTAAAGCATCACTAATGAATTTCTATCAAGTTACGTTAGGATCGACTATCTACCTTACAACTATACCCCTTCTGTATTACGCGTGTTACACGCGGCGTGTACCTCCAGACTTCTGAATTGACATTCAGTCAAAATCTCACTCAAAGTCATGTGATCCGCATAAATCTATATACGCGATTACAACATTGTTATTACAATTTGACATGTTTTTCTCTCAATTTGAGATTTCAATTTCATATCCGTCGCTCTTCACGTCCCATCATAACGATCTATCACACATTGATAAGCCTTTTACTCGGACATAATCGTTACTCATAGATATTTTTATCTGCCAAGTCACTCCATTTCAAAAACTCATACACCACTGTTCCACCACTCCAACAACTTAAATAAACACCGAAAAAAACACCGTTGTTCTTATTTTAGAACTCCCCGATCGACTTCGACAAATGGCGCCGCTTTGATCGTCCCGCGTCACAATTACCTCCCACACCACTTCCTCATTCACCCAACCAATCCTACAATAAAAAAAAGAATCGTCCATAAATCATCTCCGTATCAATTCCTTCCCGCGCAAAAATATGTCAAGTGGCCGGCAACACTGTACGCCTCTGTACTCTCCTCGTAGACCCGTAATAGATAAACAGTCGTTCTCGTCAAAGCCGGCCATTCTTCCAGCCGGCGCAAGCCGCATCATCATCCTCGCGTCAACATCCATAGCGTGCGTGTTATACACGAGAATAATGCCATTGTGCGCGTGTACGGCGTATACTATTTTCGTCGAGGCTCTAAAATCGGGACTGTACGCGGCGTCGACTTCGTCGTCGCGGGATTAACATTACAATGCGAGAGCGCGTGTATCGGTTGGAGATCGGTCACGTGGATACGAGGCGACTGTGACGCTGTGTATTCTGAGTATGTTTATGGCTCTGAGGTGATTTTTCGATCTGAATTTTTATTTTATTTTGGAAAGAGTTTGTTTATGGCAAAGAAAAATGTTTTTTTCATGATTGTATAAAATCATCAAATCAATATAACACTAAATGTATAAAAAGCTCTACTTTCGTGTAAAGTAAGTCATAACTGTGCGACATTTATTTAGTATGAATTCAATGTATAGGTACACTCTTACTATATTTCATTTATGAAACTCGAACAAGAACTCATATACATATCCATGTCACTTCACTCGCTACGCTAGAAATAAGCCAAAGTATAACACTTTCCGCATCGTGCAAAGTATAATTCTAAAACCGCGTTAAGAAACTTGTTACCACTTCTACAAAGCATTTTTCTGCTTTGAGAGAAAAAGAAAAATCGGAAAGTGCGTGCGTACGCTCGTGTGGCGCGTACTTATATCGCCTGTATAACACTGTTATATTGTACTGTCGTTGCTGAATGGCCGCGGATGTGGGCCACAGCGCACATAACTTATTCATCAATCAATCTTTCCCGCTAATGTACAATGCGCGTGTGGGCATAATGCAACGCGTAAATGTCAATCACGTAAATACAAACATTAGCGAGTGTAAAGCGCGCTGTGTGCATGTACATCGGGTACGCAAAAAATCGGGTAATGAATTCGAAATTGTCGGAGAATGCGCCGCCTGCTTAACATGCTGAAAATTATCATTAAATTAACACAATGGAATCCTAATTAAAATGTGGGAATTGTATCGTAGTAGTAGTAGCGATCTTTTGTTTTTCTCTTATATATTAATTAAACGATTTTCGTTCCGGTTCGTACATATTTTTTATCAAAATGTGAAAATACGAGTATATAGGAATCCGATAAAAAGGATTTACGTTAAGATACTTAATCTCCAATTCAACGTATGTAAATATAATTCCCGTAAATAATCTACATATCTTATTTTAACAAAACTAATCAACGCACGCGCATAAACACGTCCTCGTTAATTAATCGGTACAAAAACATTCATCTTCCCACTCCCTTCAATCATTCCCTCACCCCTCCGCTCCACTTTTTTTTCCTCATCCTCTGCAGCCGCTCGCGGTTTGTTTTCGGCGAGCGAGCGCGCGTCTGACCGGCTCGGCCTCTTTCCACTTGCGCGCGCGACACCTCGACGTGTCTCGCCGCCGCCATACATTATGCATCTAATGTTAGTTACATGAGCGCGCAGAGCAGAGGCGCTATTCCTTCTACCTGTCGGACACGACGACGACCGGAGCGTGTGACTTTTCCGGAACTTTCTGCGTGGTTTTTGCCGACCGACAGAGGTTTTGCTTTCGCGGCCGCGCGCGTGTGAGAGAGGTGAAAGCTTTTGTTTTTCTCTTGACGGCTGCGTAGTTTTTTGGTGGGAGAGTTCGTGGACGCGGCTGAGAGGTGAGAAAATGGCTGGATTGATAGAGCTTAATTTTATTGATTTATCGAGCGACGGATGTTGTTGTTGTTGTATTAAATGAGTTTTGTGCGAATGTATGTATGTGTGCACGAACACGAGTGCGCTCTGTATATCCACTTTTCCTATTTCTACATTTCGAAGTATACGCGCGCGTAATTGCATGCGCACTTTCAAATACACTGTATGTGCTGCTGCCGAGTAATTTTCTTTCAAGGTTCGCCGAGTAAACATAGCCGCCATTTTTCGCATTATACAAGTGAATTTCCGTCGATAACAAGTGTAGCGCATAGATACACTGCTGCCGTGGGGGGTATATTTCAATTCCGCTATAAACCTATGATACTACCACCATCAGCGCGCAAAATGCCACGAATTTATCGATTTTGTAAACAGGAATTAAATTCGATCGCTGAGATTATACGCCTGAATTCCCAGACTGAGAAAACTAAATTATACTGTATTACCCGAAGTAGTTGTAGCTGTTTTCTATATTTTTATAGAATCCCAGACGCTCGCGTGGTTTATAGTATTGCAGAAATGCACTGACAAACTACATATATCATTATTGTAAACCTAAAAATAACGAAAATTCCAGTACCCCATTGTGAGAAGGAATAAAATTTTATTATCAATCTTTATACACGCTAAACGCGTTACCTCGAGCCTCCTCCCAATAACTCAGTTTTGACAATTCCCAATCATTAAAAACACTTTCTCCTCAAGAAAGCAAACGCGCAATATATAATAACCACCGCACAGCTCGCATTCAAAAGAGAAAGTTCCGACACACCCGCGCCCATTAAAACCACACACACAGACGTATCTATACAGCTCGACTTTTACCCTCGACTATCCGGCGCTCTCGCAACACCCTCATAGCCGTGATCTTTGGATCGGGATCAAGGCCGCGCGTGAGCTCCTGTTACTTATACCTGCCGCGCGCACGCGCGACGTTGCAAAAAAAAGCCAGGGGGGAAATTTAAAGGCGCGCGAGTGCCGCCCGCATAGCCTGGAAGGAAATTGAGCGATTTTCCGAGCGAGGCGGTGGTAATAATTGCGCATGGGTGTGCCACTTTTTTCTATAGTCGAAGGAGTCGGTACGGTTTATTAGAGAGACCGTCGGGTGGAGGTGTAATTTTTAGTATATATAGGTATATGTATTGATATGTGCGGTTGATGATTATATAGTGGGTTAAGGTTGGCGCGAGGTTTTAAGTGAATACATTGTAAACATGTGATAATGAGTGTCTAAATCAGTGATAGAGGAATAATTACTGCGATGGGATGTGTAAGTTTATCAGATGTATTTTAAAAGCAAATGACATCGGAGCCGAAGTTTCTTTATTCAAGAATAGAAATAGTTTCGTAACTCGGTGGACTCTATAAATAAATTGATAAGACATATACTGGATGGAAAAACGTAATTCAAATTAGTATAACAATCGCGTGTGTCGTAATCGAACAAATAGTAGTTGTGTCGCTCAGGAAAATCTCAATTACGATAGATCGAGCATGCGGTAACTACATCGGTGTAGCTCGCGATAAAAGAAATGTCTCAATGACGCGAGCATTAAGTAAGACTGACGTGGTGGTTATATAGATCGGCTCTAAGTGGACACTCCCAGGAAAAGTGTATATATACAGAGCGCCATACATTGTATTATAAATATTGTATATGGGATATACTGTAATAAGAGGGCAGTGAAGTGGAATGCTTTTTAATTCAGTGAAACTGTATAGTTTTGTTGGAAAACTTTTTTAGTGGATGAATTATTTGAGAGAGAAAGAGAGAGCATTGCGCTTAATTTCAATTTTTAATACATAGATCTAAAAGGAATGCTGATGATTGCACCAGAGTTTTTGAGGAAGTATGTCATTGAGTATCCATGGACGAAATAAAGTGTAAAGCAAATAATTCTGCACAGATTCGTTACATAAATTTAGAGCTCAAAAAACCATAAAAATCATTCTCCCCAAGTGGAACTAGACATATACCTATACGCCAGTAGCGCGCACTCGCTTTCCTACCCGCATAAAAATAATTCGCGCGCGCTGGAAAGATAGAATGAGACGTAGAGAGAGAGGGAAAAAAGACACGGTGAACAATAGACGACGCCGAATGTATATCATAGCTCGATTTCTCAGTCGTTCGATTCAATCTCTCGACGTCCGTTTCTCCGCTCGTCGGCATATGTACACGTCCGCCGGCGACAGTCTCTCTCTCTCTCCCTCCGCCTAATTATCATATGTATTAATTGCGTTACCGCTGTTGCGACATCGAAACACACGTATATAAATCGGGCCTGACTGAAGGACACGTGCACTTTATTGTAAAATCTGTATCATTAATTTTTTTTTTCCTATTATTTTCAAATGAACGTACAAATGTATAGGCTTGCGAACTTAAATGTCACCGTTCGTGAATTCAACATTGGCATCAATAGGATCATTTGGAATGTATATATGGAACAAATTGAAAAACTAATAGTTCGTCGTGAGATAGACTAGACTGTTATGTTTCAAACGGAAAAGTCTCAAGGATGTTAAATACAACGATAATAAATAAAGAGATAAGTTAAAAAATCATGCTATTTTATTCGTTCACGTAATCCATACTTTAAATACTTTTCCACATCGTCCCCATCGTCGCCCACCCCAAATCAATCTAAGGATCCATCATCCACCTTACCCACATCCAAACGAGTTTTATATACGTATACCAACCAAACACACCATACTTCGCATACCTTCCTCTCTTCTCCTTCCCTACCTCCCTGTTAATCTTTATCCTCCTCTCGCGGTGTACTTAAACGAAACGGACATGCGTGCAGCGTACGCTCGCGAATATAATATGGGCATTAATAAATCCAAGCGGGTATTAATGCGGCTAATGTATGCGCGCCGGGCATTTGTTGCGAGCGCTGCCACTTTGTAAAAGTCGCCGCTCGCTCGCAAGCAGGCAAGAGCCTCTCCTTCACAATGGTGTGTATATACCCCGCGCGCAACGAGAAGGGGACGCGACGCCAGCGACGGTCACTGCGATTGTATGGTATAGAGAAGTATAGGTAAGTGTGTATGCGTGTGTGGCTACTGGGAGAGAAACTGAAAGCTGGAGTATGGGATGGAGATGACTAGGAAGAGAATTTCGGGATGGGGATAGAGGATTCTTCGGTGGTTTGGTTATGGGGGATGGACAGAACAGTATAGGCAGATTTAAAAAAACAGATAGTCATATCGAGAACTTTTTTTTTTTGGCAGATAAAGAAGACGCGCAGAGTGAATTAAAGTTGATTTCTATCGACAGTTTCTGTTACATAGAAGAGTGATTATAGAAAAAAGGTGATAAATATGATTCTATTATGAATAATAGTACATTATGTAACAAGGGAGAAAAGTCGCTCTTGATTCCCGCGGGTGGGTTCTCCCGAGTTACATATAGTACTTTATTCCCATCTCAACTGTGGTCACTTTTTTATTTGGAAAGTGTTATATTAAA
>UXGD01007204.1:0-11314 GCA_900474315.1 Torymus auratus | reverse complement strand
TTTCATCAGAAGTTGACCAATTACCAGAAAATACGCCATATTCTGGTCAATTTATGGTTAATTTTCTACCAGGGAACCCATCTGCCAAAAATAAAAAAAAATTAATGTCGTGTTGTGGTGACTAGAGCGACACATGACTGTATCATCTGAAATAAAAACTCCAGTGAGATTAGTTAGAAAACTACTTTTGCTTGTACTTTATTTCAGATGATCCAGTTATGGGCTGTGTAGTTACTCGTATGTTTATCATGTTGAAACATTAGTAACAAAATATATAAATCTGTCTTGAAAAAAAAATCGTAAAAAACGCTTTTATTGGCTTTACAAGTGTTTCTAACCCCTTAAAAGACTGGTTTTTAAGGGAATATATCTTAAATTTCGAGCAGAAAACAGATTGCATTAGATCTGTTGTATATATGAATATAGAATCAACAGTGATTTCATTGACAATATATTTTAGCTCATTAAACGTACACTTCTTTTCATCCATAAAGTCAAACGCTCCGCACACAGTTTTCAAAAAGACTTACAATGTCATATCATACAATGAGCCCGTACGTTACAATGTGAACTTCCCATTCGTGGAGGTAAAAAAGCAGCTACAATCCAACGTGAAATACTACCTTTCAAAGGCATCAATAATCAAAACCATATCTATCCGTTTCTCCTCTCATTCTTACTCTAGCTTGCTCTTTCTTCCACTTCCTTCGTAGCCCTCTCGCGCTCATATATATACTTCTCCGCTTTCCAGAACACAAAAGTGTATATATCGACTCGCAAGAGCCGAGCAGTTCGCTCTTTATTCCAGGCGTTCACTTAAAAGAGGTGCTTGCAGCTCGTTTTTCTGCCTTTTTCCAGTGCGCTGTTGAAGTTTATTTTTCGAGTTTCTCGCCTATAAATATACTGTATCCGTGCGCTGTGTAAGTATCGCGCGTATTGATAAAATAGTTATTAAATAATTTTTACACTAGAAATACGTAGTTTATAAAATTGTAACATTTATACGCCACAATTTAATACAAAATAAATGATAAAAAAGAATGACATTCACTAAAACAAATTCTTTTTCTACAGTATCAGTTACCAATAAAAACTCAGATTTTGATTAAGCTGGAACAAAATGAAACGAAAAACACACGTACAACCGACGTCCGTCCTTCTCTTGCATCGCATACCCGATCGCTCGTCGAATCGAAGTTTCATCAACTTCAATTTCATCCATATTTCACTCGGCACTCTCGCGCACTTTGGCCTGGCAAAGTTACAACGATTTAATTTCACGCGCAGACCCGCACCTGCATCGAACGCAAACTCTCCACCGCCACCGCATATACATGTACACGTCAAAACTCTTTATTCCCAGTTTGTTACCATGAGCAAACACGTGTGCGTACGCGTATACATTTGACGAATAATACGGGAGAGAAAGAGATGTCGAAACAATTGGACTTTTAATGGAATTCCCACGTGCGGCGCTAATTGACTTGCATGTGGTCCGGAAAGTAAAAGAAAAATGGAGTATGTGGCGCACGTGCGTTTCAGTTTCGAAGGGAAAAACGAAAACTGTCAACATTTTCATTATGAGCGTAGGTTGCTACGAATACTGATTGGGATTAGTAATCTCATTCATAAATAGTATTACTGAGACCCATATTATTTACACTAGGGTTTAATAATCATACAGTATTATATATGTGACCAACAACCTGGAGTATACTGGTTTGGTAATATTTTTCTTAGTGCAGCTATTGATAAAACAACTAGACAATAGTTTTCAAACTATAAAAATAGTTCATATAACAATAAATATTTTCCGTCACGATTCTCCATATAAAGAATGAATGCTCAAATGAAATGATTCAATATTCACCTTTTACAGTATCAATATTCAATAAAATTCCGTAATTTTATAAATCTCAACCCAAAAAGAAGTAGAAATAAAAAAAAAACACGTAATCGATTTTCGTCTTTCTCTTCCATCGCAACACTTAAGCGCGCGTAGCTTCATCAATTTCAATTACATCCTTATGTCACTCATCGCGCGGCATTTCGAATGACCAAAGTCACACCGCTTTCATTTCTGAAAGGCGTTCGTTTCAGCATCTAGCCCAAACTCTGGATACATGTCAAATAATTCTTTATTCCCAGTTTGTCACCACACGAGCAAACACGTGTGCACATGCACGTACTCGTTCGACGGTTAATGCGGGAGAAGAGAAAGAGAGGCCGAAACAATTGGCCTTTTAATGGGATTCCCGCGTGTGCCGCGTTAATTGACTTACGCGCAAGAGACAGACAGAGAGGGAATTGTCGCGCGTCTGTTCCGAAGGAAGAAATGCAATTGCAGAGGCGCACGCGTATATACTGGCTTAATGGCGTATGATTAATTGCATCGGTGAGCATGTGGCAAGGCCACGGTTCTTCTGTCGGCGCTAAAGAAGAGCTAATGGTGTCGAGGAGTTGTGTGTTTCGAAACGACAGCTTAATGGAAATTCATTATTTCTCGTAATTGAAGTAGAAAATTTTCGAGTTTCCTCATAAACTTGTATTTTTACACCACCGAAAGTCACTACTTTGAAACGTAACCATAAATTCTACATAGGTATATATCGTTCTAACTGTTACATTCCTCTGTATAAGCTTGAAAAAAGAAATCACCTGGCGGAAATAGCATACCCTATTCTTAGACAGACCCACCTATCTCAACACCTCCGCGTAGCTAAATCATCATCGCCATCCTCCGCAGCAGCCGCAGCAACAACATCTCGCTCTTGCACCGTTATAACACTCTCCCTCAGCGCTTACATAATAATCATACCATCCTA
This sequence comes from Torymus auratus, assembly GCA_900474315.1. NCBI lineage: Eukaryota > Metazoa > Arthropoda > Insecta > Hymenoptera > Torymidae > Torymus > Torymus auratus. The sequence continues at coordinate 8,489 of UXGD01007204.1, read as the reverse complement.
AAAACCTTCATTCGCCTTGCATAGCGCACGTGAGAAACAATTGAAACATCCTCTCGCCCTTTATTGCCTTTTCCCTCCCGCAGAAATAACACCTCTCTCTCTCTCTCACATACACACACGCATGAAATAACACGTTGCGCCTAAACCGCCAAAAAACGACAGCGTCGCGGCGAAAATCGCCCTCGTAAATTCATATACGAGCGCGTGGAGGAAAAACGGGGAGGAAACTCGTAAAGCGCGGGATTTTTCGCGGTATAGAGACACACACGCGCGCGCGGAATGAGATGCGCTCGTGTCGTGGCGGTGGAGCAGACCGGGACGAGAGTGGAACCGTTAAAATATGTAAAACGCCGAGCTCTTCCTGTGATCTTCCTTGCGAGACCAGTCGAGAGGTCCTTGCTGTTGTCGTGGTATAGCGTGCGAGCTCGGAGTTATGGGGGGTTCGCGTAGTCGTGACGTGAGAGCAGGTGGATTTTTGGGAAGAGTTGTTGTGAAGATTTAGGGTTTATAAGATTTTTGTTTATAATATTTGAAGATTAAAATATTTTAGTAATGTAGGTTGTAGTAAAAAGTTTTTTTCATCGTGGATTGTGACTTTATTCGTTTTTTAGATTAACAGAAAATTGTATTATAATAAGTATTAACATTTAATGGAAGTGCATGTCCGTTTCTGCTTTAGTATTCTGCAGAGTAATTTTTAATGAAAGCTTTCTATCCGTAGACTAATAAAATTTTTACAAATGTCACTCTTGAAACATTAAAATTTTTATGACAATAATATTCTTTTTATAAAAAGATAAATTAAATTATGACGTTGTAGAAAATCTTCAGTAAATATAAATGAGCTTAATTTATTTAAAATAGAAATAATATAGAAACAAATACTGCGTTCGACGGCTTTACATTACTTATTAACCTTATTTTAACTTGGTTCTTGAAACTTTTATGTTCTAAATAAATATTTCGTTTGTCCGTCAAAATGAATAAAATTATTGCAGAATTATACTTAAGAATCGGGATAATTCAGCAGCTATCGTATACTGTATACTAAAAATAATTAAATTTAAAAAAGGCAAAATAGTAAGTTTACGCTACTCAATATCATTCCAAAACGAGTTGCATAGTTTTATTTGATATTTATCAATTATAATCAAAGCGTGATTATAACTTATGACTTATATATGTGTATGAACACTTTAAATTTAATCACCATAACATATAGATATTCTAATAAAAATAACGTTAAATAATATAAAAAAATTTTGATTCCCAAGAAATATCACTTAACCCGAGGCCCACACCTCACCTCTTTATCCATCGGCTCCTTAAACCAGCTAATTTTTTCCTTCCGCTCTAGTGTGAAACCTCCTTACCACAACCTCTCTCCCATCTCTTTCCGTGCTCCCCTCCCATACAGGCGCGCGCGCGCGAGGCTCGTCCCTTTTATCGCGTCTCCCCCGTCTCTTCCTTTTTTTCGCCGCACGGACCTTCTCTTCGATCGCCTCTCATCCCCTCCTCCTCCCATAGCCTCCTGATGCCGTCCCATCCCGAGTTCAACGAACGAATACGGCCGGCAGGTGAATCGTCCGGGAGATTGGCCGTGCGCGAGCGGCGGTTTGTTTCTCATGGTCAAATTGCATAACCCACTTCATGACGCGGAGATTTTAACGCTGTTAACGTCAGAGAAAGAGGAGAGAGCCCGTGGGGCCGATTAAAGCGCGCTCGCTCGGCCTCCTTATGCCTCTTCTTCTTCCTTTTATCTCTCATTCTCCCTCTGGTCGTCTTCTTCCTCGTCGCCCGCTCACCTGATTTTCGGTGTTGCGCTTAATTACGGATTACGGCCAATTAACAGGCGGCCTTTCGGGGATCATTAGCGCGTGTAAGAGGCGCGTTTTCGCGGTGGCGGTGGGCGGCTGCGCGCCCGGGTGATTAAAAATTATTTAGGATTTAACGGTTTTTCACGAGGCGTGTATCGTGTTTCGCGCGTATATGTGCGTGTAAACGAGAGGGGGAATATTCATTACGCATTATTGGTTTTATTTTGCTGCGCCGTTGTAATTTGGGTTGATTTTTGGGCTTTTTGCTCGTGAGAGCCCCCAAGGATTTATGCGATAACATTTTTGTGTAATTGCGACGGGCTGTAAATCTCGTTTAAAGACGTGCCCGCAGCGAGACGTGTAATTTCGCCTGTGGATTTTAAAATTTTATTAAGATGTTATCGCGAAATGCATAAATAATATTGGCAACGTTGCGGGTTTCTGCATTTGGAAAATAATGGTGGCCGTGGTGCGGCACGTTTTTATAAGCTTGATTTAATCGAAAATGAAAATTTGAAAATGAATTTTTGTGATACGTCGTTGTTTGACGATGATATATTTGAAATAAAAGATAAATTTAAAAATAAATATTGTTTTAAAAATTAATCTTCCGCTGTAATTATTCACAATAAATTTTATATTTTTAACTTTCGCGATTGTAACGTCGAGTTCCCTTTATATTTTATTCGTCACGTGGAAAATTTAATTTATAACTGATTTATAAATGTTGGAGGAATAAAATATAGGACGAGCAGATTTATAATTTAAAAAAAATCAAACTTTTATTCTTACATTCCATATAGATTAAAAATAAAAATCCAGCTCTCAATATAAAACGTTGAACCGCAGCGATAAAAATATAATTTTCATACGATAATATAATACGTTAAAATATCCCAAAAACGACCATCCCAAACGGCTCTCATAAATCCAAATCCAACCAAAAAACTATTATATCACAACCTCCACGTAAACGACGTTTAACAGGGCCACAATTTCTTTCGCGGCAAAGCAAAACAAGTATATGCGCGAGGCGTATACTCGCGCGCGAAATCTGATCGCAGCCTCGGTGTCGCGTGATGCGTGCGAGTCTGTGATACGTCTGCCGCTGCGCGTATTATATGTGCCGTACACACGCGGCGCGCATTCGCCGTTACGCGTCTGCGCTGATAAAGAGTTCCTCCGGGGATTGTAATATTTTTTTCAAAAAAACACATATGCGCACTGCAGTCCCCATCGCTGCAGACTAAACATTGCTCGTATCTTCTGTAAACGCAAACAACCGTGTAGGTATATCCTTTCTTATATATATAATTTTTCAAAACCTCATTTTTTATGAACAACGAATTTTCAAAGTTCTTTTTGCTATAACCCGAATTACCATAAATTACGCGGACCCGATATACCCCATCCCGCGGCATTCCCTTTTATTTCCCAACAAAAGCGCGAACTGCCTCCGCGCCGGCGAGCACAATCGCCCATAAAAAATCCCCCTCTTACCCGTTCTCTCTCTCTCTCTCCCCGAAAAAAATGCACCTGTCGCAAAAACACCGTAATCGCCGTCGTCTCGGAAAAAAGGCGCACTAAAACCGATAATAAGCTTCTCTCTCTCTCCCTCACTTCTGCAGCGCGATAAATTTCAATAACGGGAAAATCAAGTCCGCGAAAGTCCGCCGCGCGTTCTCGAAAAAGATCCACTATATATATACCTTTTCTCTCTCTCTCCTCTTTCCGAGACTATGCACAATATCGCGTGCGCGCATATGATTTACGGCGCGAGGAAAGTGCTCGCGACTTCTTAATCCTCGCGCGGTGTGTCGAGGCAAGAGAGAGGAAGGCGTCTTCTTGCGCAACGTTGCGAATGCTAAATCAGCTGTCGCGGCTTTGTCTCAACTCGGGTAATATTGATAAATAGGCGTGGAGGGAGATTTTGTTCCGCGAGGTTTGTCGTGTACACGTGCCTGCGTAAGTTCCCACACCTCGTGCGAGCACGCGCTTTTCCTCGAGTAGGTGTATACGCGGTTGTACCGTTTTCGAGCGAGTCTCTACGCTGTCGAGTGCTTTGTGTGCTTAAGATAAAAAGACGCAGCGCGCGAGTTTCTGTTGTACAGTAAGTTATACGTTTTGCGACGGTTGCTGTAATTTTGCCGAGGATGGGGGATTTAATTTCAAAAATATAATTTTCCGTTGCGTAACGTTTGAACGGTGGAATATGTAGCCATAGAAACTTGATCGGATTTGAATTTCTAGAAAATTTACCGTGTATAGGCTTATAATTTTGCAGATAGAGATATACATTGAATGTCGATTGCACACGTCTACAATTTCAGAATTTACAATTCGAATTGCCGTAGACGATCTTGGCCTAATCAACTCTTTCATAATACGATATCACGCGGTCGTACCAAGCGGCAGTTTAATGCCCTTTATAATCTTGTTTCATTTGTATTACAAATTTATGAATTTCTTTGCGCATAATGTATCTCGATAAAACACACGTACATATGAGAATTTAATAATCATATACATTCGACTACTTCAATCTCATATCTAGTCATCATTTCAGTCATAAACTTATTCTAATACTTACTTCTTGGTATAAAATTTCTCTTTAAATTAAAATATTATCTAACGTATCTAACAATTACTGCATCCCAAATTTAAAGAATCTTGGAAAAAAATCATCAACCTGAGCAGTTCGTAAATATTTCGTTAATCCAGATATATACCAATCCCTAACTGTTTTCCTGATTTTCCACTTCTCAATGCATCTAAAATTCACGTGTACTCCAGCATAGGCATCCTGCTCCAAACGAAATCACCGTCGCACAGCAACAGCAGCATCTCTCGCTTATAAGATATTCATAAGAGATCATCTCGATCTTCGAATGATTTCTAGTATCCACTTCCCGTACGGGGGACAGGTGTAGTACTTGCGCGCGCGCGCCTTGAAACCAGAACTCTATAACTGCATTACGTACTTACCGAATCGCTCCACCTGCGGCCGGAGTGAATCTTTGCCGTCGATCTGCATATAGGTTTTTGCTCCGCAATTTTGCTACCTCGGCAAGAGGTGGTGTTATGAAAAAGCGGTCGATCGATAACAGTTGCTATAGCGAGCGCAAATCGCTACTGGAGCCATTTCGCAAATTGGCAACGAAATGGCAATCCAGTATGCTCATTGATAGCCGGTTTAGAGTTGCAACTGAACTTTGCAGTTAAAATTGCTCATTCGGTTTTCGAGGCTATATTGAATTCCAACGATTGTTTTCGAACGATATGATTCTGTTGCTCTATATTTCCCAGTTTTTTGTTGTTGCTCGTGTTACCCATTTCAGGATATTGTTTCGCATCAAAGCAACCTTTAATTACCATTCGCTGTTATTATTATTCAAGGTACATAAAAGTACCATTTACCCGGGCATATTTATTGCATTTCGTCGTAAAGCGCGCATAATAATTCACGGCCCACCGTAATCTCCCGTCGAGCATATACGAGCAAAGTTCGCGGCCGCGCGCGCGACTTTACTACGCGAAATTCCCGGAACTTTTTTATATACCGCTCCCTAATTTACATCATTCATATTTCTACCCAATTCGTCTCCATTCGGGTTCATCAGCCGCTCGCTCGCATATATAACCCAAACAGCTGCCCCTCGCAAAAACCTTCTCTTCGTTAACGCCCGCCATAAATTTCGCTCATGAAGGTTGCATCATCCGATACCGCGCGTATCAGAGAATCGCCCTGCGATACTATCTCTCCGCAAAAAAAGAAAATCGGTCGCACGTGTACTACGTCATATACCCTCATCACCTGTATAAGAATACGTAATCATCTTCATCGGCGAAAAAAAAGTGACGAACCCGAAATTATGATACACCTCAGCGACGTTGTTTACGAGCTGTCGACGCGCGTGGGTGCGAAGTCATCCAGTCGCCGGCGGCGGGGCCAAGGGCCGAGAGCGAGAACCGCTATACCAAAAGGACGACGATGAGGAGAAGGAGGAGGAGAGCGAAATTGAGGAGCAGTTCTTTTTTGGGATCCGCGCAGACACGAGGTCGGACCCCGCGGCGAGTTCCTAATTACCGCAACCGCTGCTGCCGCTGCGTTCGTTGTCTCGTTTCTTTTCTTCCTGCTTCTCCGTTGGTCTTGGGGTTTATATATACACCTACGCGCGTTCTTTTCGCACCTCGAGAGGTTTTCGCCTGGCTTTTGAGGTGCAGGGGAGGTTTATAATACGGCGTGAAAATTGAGAAATGTTTTGAGAGTTGTTTAATGATGCAATTTCGGGCGAGTGTAGTTTACGAAGACAAATGATCCTGCGCGAAGAAAAATAATGGTTTCAATAAAGTATTCGCCATAACGGTTTATTTAATAAAAAAGTAATAAATTATTTTGCGCAAACTGCGCCACAATAAAAGTACATTCTGGATATTACACTTTTATGATGCTTTCTTACCCCATTTGAATAAACATCGTTTACATAACGATCGCTAATAAGCCTTATACTCACTCCAATATTTGCCTCCAGCCACGCACTACCATCATCCGGAACCCACGACGCTTAATTATATCCCGCCGCGTCGAATTCTCACTTCCTCCTTTTCCCGCATTTGCATTTCGACTCTTTAAAACGCACAATGCATATATATCGCTCGGGACCCCCTCCGGATTATTATAAGAAATCGCGTGGGAAGAGGTCCCATCGCCTCTCTCTCTCTCTCTCTAGCGAATTTCCCTGCGGAGCTTACTGCTCGCAGCAAACGCACGGAAAATTTGAAACGCCGTCGTGTTCCCCCTTTAATAATAGCCCGCGAGGATTTAGCAATTGCGCTGTTCTTATAACGTGCGATAACGCATCTCTTTTCCGGCTGTCGATAATGACATTCGTTGAGGAAAGTCCATAAACGCCGGGGCGAAAGTAATCGTATAGAGGGTCTCGAACGCGTCGCTCATCGCGAGAATCCACTTAATAACGTCGTAAGAAGCGGAACCTACTTTCGTTCCGTATACGTATATATATATGAGCGTATGGTCGTAAAGTTCGCGTAGCGCTAACCGTTCTGTAAACTACTCACCTCTCCCATGCGTGTGTGCGGTTTACACTCGCTCGCCCATGCTCTATGACCCTTTAGCCATTTTATTTCCTGACGCTTCTCTCCCTCTCTTTATGCTTCTCTAAAAAGTCCATTTCTCTCCCGCTGCGCCTCGTAAGTGGATATATGCGCGCATCGATACGCGCGCGGGCTAATTGCGCCGATAGAATTTTGTAATTATACGGGTTCTTTTGGTCGATTGAATTGTAAATCAATTTTTTGCCCACCCCTCTGTGTATTTGTGTATATATATACATTTTGTTTGGCCGGAAAGATGAGACGCGCAGGAACGTTTTGAATATTCATTAGCGACGTTTGGCTTGCACAATACGTGAAATTTATTCCGTCTCTGCGCGCATTACGTAAAAAGCGTGGTTCATTAAAAATACATTAATCTCGGGAAGAGCATCTTTACTTTATCTGAAATCCTGTCCAGTTCCCGTGACGCGCGTTGCCCAATTTCTCGTCATGTCACGCCACTGCCACCGAGTTCAATAGCGTGAGTTATTACGATTTTCACTTTCTGGTGTTTTGATTTCTATAGACGGTTCCGCAACAGTTTCGCTCTTCTTTTTATACAAAAAGAAGTTGTGAATCTTTTCATCTTTTCGTTTTTTTCCGGTTATATATACGTGAATTTTTACAGGCCAGTGATAACCTAAAGGAATTGGAAAGGTCGCGGAAGATAGAGAGAAACTGGGCCAGAGCGTTTTCCGATTTCCGGGCCGCTCGGTCGCGCGAGTAAAGGTCGTCGTGTCGATCTCCACGTCTCCGGTTAATTTCCGCATTTGCGGGAAGAAGGTACCGCAATTTCATATCATTAAAAGAGTCGAAAGTATGCCGAGCAATTCGATACGATGAGTTATACTTTTTTAGAAATTTAGTTTACCTTGTATCTTGTAAATTAAAATATCATTTTCTTCAAATTAACAGAATTTATCTATTTATTTAAACATTTAATAACAATTATACTACTATACCTATTCATTGCCGTGAATGTATTTAAACCGAATATTCAAGACCGTTTTTCATTATTGCGGTATACACATATACGCTTTTCTTTAATATCCTATCGGTATGTGACACCGCGTGAGTGCGGCTTTGCACAGTGAGGATATAGTATATTGTATCCGCGATGAGCGATTTTCGATTTTCGAGGATATATAAGCCAATGGAGCTCTCTCTCTCTCTCTTTCCCCCGCTTTTGTGCGATCCGGTGCCTCGAGGGGAAGCGATATTTATATTAGCCGAGCGGGCGGGTACAGTTCGTTATTGAAATGTTCCAATAAAAGTTTCTCCGGATCCTCTTTCGGGATTCATTATTATTCGTTCGGCTCACCCGTCATAATATTCTCCGATGAAATAACTGTTTGCTGTGACAGTATTTTCATGAAAAAATCATTTGGCAGTTTATGTCGTACTGAATGATTTTTCACTTTTGATATTATCTGAAACTGTACGCAATTGCACTTAAAAAAAAAACTTTTTTTGGCACGTTTTTGCCAGTAATGAAACCCATCAATTGAAAACCAAGATTTGACACACTTTACACTGAAAAACTCCAAAAAAAAAGAG
>UXGD01007203.1:0-11317 GCA_900474315.1 Torymus auratus | reverse complement strand
CCAAATATCAATAAATAATACACTTAAATATTAAATATAACATTTAATATAACACTTTCCAAATAAAAAAGTGGCCAGAGTTGAGATAGGAATAAAGTACTATATGTAACTCGGGAGAAAAGTCGATGATTCCCTCCGCGGGAATCAACAGCGACTTTTCTCCCTTGTTAGATAATACGCACCATGGGAGGAAATAAAGAATGCCTCAGATCGCATGTTTGTCACCCTCGCCTTCGGCTCGGGTGATAATTTACATGCGCTCTGAGACATTCTTTACTTTTATTCACTAAGCGTGTAATATACTATTTCTTCTTGGACATTTTTCTGCATTATCAATTTCTGTCGAGCTTCAACACCTAAATACACCTGAAATAGTAGGTTTTCGCTTATAATTCAATAAGACTTTCTTGAATAGTAACGGTCGTCCCTTACATGTATAATCGAAGATTTTACGAAGCGGGGGTTTGGTGCGGCTCCCTTAGTTCTGTTAAAAGTCAAGTGATTCATCAAGCAAAAGATCAGGTGAAAAATCAGTAAAAATATCAGGTAAAAAAATCTGATGGAAAATCAAGTGGAAAGTGAGATGATTAATCAGTTCAAAAAATCAGGTGAATAATCAGATGAAAATTCAGGTGATTAATCACTTGATTTTTTAGCTGGGTCGTTACTGTCCAATCACTCTTGTATAAAATAACACTTTACACTAATGGACTATTAAATTACGAATATGTAGGGAAAGTTTTTTAACAAAATAATTTTTTAAACTTCAGGATAGATACTTACACACGAATTGTCTGGCAGCCTTGGCGAATATGTCAAGTCAGTTTAGATCACTTCATCCTTATGTTAGTCAAAGACTCATAAGTTTATTTGAAACTTTAGCAAAAAAGCATGCAAAATTAGAAGCTACTATCAGATCTCAACCTTCATCTGGTTCAACAACAGTGAATATTAACAGTGCTAATGGTACTGCAGCAAACAGTGATTTGGTATGTATTAAACAGTTTGACTTTTATGTAAAATAGACATAACATTTACAAAATTGCTAAAAATAAAATCTTTAATTTTCAAGATTCAAGACTTAACAGTATTAGAAGAAGTTTTACGTATGGTATTGGAAATCATCAACAGCACTTTAACGCACCAATTACCTCACAACCCCAATTTAATTTACACTCTTCTTTATAAAAAGGATGTGTTCCAACCTTTTAGAACGCACTCAGCTTTCCAAGATATAGTACAAAACATAGATTCGGTAAATATTAGATATAATAACGCAATAGGAACTATAGTAGTGCAATTTATCAACTTTCTTATTATTTTTATTAGGTAATAAATTTTTTTTCACAAAAACTTGAACAAAAGGAGCAATCTCAAATCGGCGTTAGTCAGGTGCTAGCAACGATACAGCAAGGCACAAGCCAGTGGCCAAAAGATCGATTGAGGGTACGATCTAAATATAAATGCATTTTACAACTTTTAACTTTTCATACAAAGTAAAAACTTTTCTTACTTACCCTATAACGTTGCAGAAATTTCCCGAACTGAAGTTCAAATACGTAGAGGAGGAACAGCCCGAAGAATTTTTCATCCCATACGTGTGGAGCGTTGTCTGCCAAAATGCGCTGCTCCACTGGAGCGCAGAGCATATTAAATTATTTTTACCGAGCCAGAGCGAGCAAACGACGATAATAGTTTGCTGATACAACGACGAACACTTGTATTGCGGAATCTGTTAAACAATGGAGCATTCGAGAATGCCTATGATAATTCAATAACGACTGAAATTGTAACTGTACATCAATACAAAAAAATAAGGAACGGGGCAGTTTGATATTTAAGCAAAGTAAATAAATATATATATATATAAAGTATATGTAAACTGATAAAATGCTATAAAGCCAAGTAAACAAAAAACTATTAACTATATATATTTAGAGGAAGCTTGAGAAAACGGATTCATTGTCATTGTTTAGATTTGACCAAAAGAAACCTTGCCTTTTATAAAAGATACATTTTTTCAATTTCATACAAACGCATTGTCGGATTATCAAAATTGCGCGTCGAACTGACCAATGGCTTATTATTTTTATCAGTAGAAGAAGTGTAAATAATTTTCTAATTAGCTATAAAGAATATCATGTTACAGACTATGTTATCGACTGTAAGAGTAATTTACATTTTCACGGCGTCTGTACATAGCTCCAGCTGTTTTCATTGTGAATAAGTATATTATCTAATAAATTTACAACAAATAAAATTTGTATATAAAAATCAACTTGATGGCTTTATTATTTGGTACACCTACATGCTCGAAATCACTTATTGTTTAGTCATTCTTCTTATTACAAATGAACACAAATCATTATCTTGAGATTAAACAAAATTTATGTAAGGGAATTCTGATTCAAAGGATTAACAAGGAAAACAGATTGAGACAATGCGGGTAATAAAAGTATAACGAAGAATGGTATTAAATTTTTTTTTCGAATGTACACCTTTATTAAACAAATACACTTGACGTCTTAGTATTATTTATAATATGTCATTAAGATAGTATTTTATATTCCTAGCATGTGCAGTGTGTGTATGCGCATGTGTGGATTTTTCTCTTTTTCGCTATTGCTAATATTGTTTTTGTTTTATTTTTTATTTATTTTTTCTTGCTGAACAATCTCAGTTTGCGGATTTAACAATATTATCATAATTTGACATTTGTGTGCGCCACGAGAAAACAACGCGCTGAGTTGCTCAGTGTATATAATGTATATAATCGTCATTATAACCATTTTCAACGCAAAAATTCGCAAAGGAATCAAAGGAAAAAAAAGTAATTGCCTATCCAGCGAAAACGTTTTTAACGCCCCTCATTCCACCTTTATTTATTTAATTCATTTCATTTTATTAATTCTCTTATATATCTCATTCTTGAGTTGCTTGGTTGATGTGAGTTTTAAACACGTAAGCGTACAGTGGTACCTTTGTCTTCTATATACCAATGATAATTTTTTTTTTCTTAACTTTAATATTAGCTTTACGATTAATCTTATTAGTTAACACACACAATTTTTTTTTTTTCATCGGTACTGGGAGGGAATTTAGTTGGCTCTTGTGTTAGTGATATTCTTCTTTATTTTTTTTCTTCTGTTCATATATATATATAGGTTCCGTTCCAAAGCCGAAAAAGCTATGATTGGCGATACCTCGTAAATTGTAATAATTATTTCCGGGGGATAATTGTGTCGTTTCATTTGTATAACTTCATCTTTCTTTTTAATGCTCGAAACCTCGTCGCGCCGTTATCTTCCGGAAACCCAGCATCTATTTTCCCGAAACTCTCGCTTCTTTTTCTCTCTTTATACTTTGCTCACTGCGCCCGGATCCTTCCGAAAGATAGCCGCGCCGGAACGAGGCAGCCGTTGTTTCTTTTTTTACAGGACGTACGTACACCTCTCTCTCGCTCTCTTTTTTTTCTCTCGAGTAAAAAAGCCCCTTATAAAATTGCGCGACGGGGTCAAACTTCCGCGCGCCGAATACATTTTCTTCCCTCTCGCGCGCTATCTCGGTGACGATAGGTATGCACGTCATAAAACTCACCGCGCGATGATGTATTTATAGCGAGGACGTTTGACCCGGCCGCGTATATTTTCCGTAGGTATGCATAAGCTCTCTCATCTCGACTCGCCGCCACCGCCTCGTTCGTCACATCATTCTCGAGCTGTACGTTTATCCGCTATTAGAGTTTTTACAAGGTTGACCTCTGCTATTTCCTCGCTCTCTCAGTCACTCTCCGTCGTTCATTATCATACTTAAGTGTCGCTATTGCGCTGTATGCTCCGCGCGGCGTATACACACTTTACATGCGTAAGTATATAGGTAGATATGCATTACCTATATTGCGCGCAGCAGTAGCACGAGGTTTTTACAATATTACGAATGGTTCTTGTACGGCTGGCAATATGTTTGCGCTGCGCGTTAGTTATAGTTGGTCTTCGCGTTCTATGTGACGCGAGTGTGGTGTGTCTCTCTGCGCAAGTATGTATAATAATGACTTCACCTCGTTTTTCACCGCGCATATTATCTCTCTCTATTTTTCAGCGTTTAAAATCCGTAATATGCATAGAACACATATATACATACGTGAAATAGGTGTCTCTGTTTGTGTGTGTGTGTATGTGTATGTGTGTGTTACCTTAATCGTGTAATTGTGTGTTTCTGTGTCACATTGCGTATTTATTTTAATTTTTTTTTTTTTTTTTGTTCCATCGATACCTTCTCTCACAGTGTGTGTCGCTTATTATATAATATTTAGCTGCCTACAAAAACAATACAATAGTGCGTTACAAATTGTTTTTTTTTCCTTTTCTCCTCTGCCGTATACGCTCTCTAACATAATTTATCTCTCTTCCACCATCTCTCTCTCTATTTCTTTCAATTTTTCTCTTTTGTAATCCATCTTTTTCTCGCTCGCTCGCTCGTTATAACTCGCAATATACATGAGACACCTCGGCAAAGAAGCGAAACTAGGATATCTCGCGCGCGTTCCCGAAAAGAAAGACAAAAGAGGGGTACAACTATATGTACCGCACTGAAGCCTGAGTGTGCATCCATCGGTCACCGCATGTCAGTGTGTGTGCGTTCAAAAATGCATTCCGGTCTTTTTCCGCCTCACCCTATATATTCCTGCATGCGCACGAGCTTCCTTTTTCGCCACCCTAATGGGCTCGACGTCGTCGTCTTACACGTGTATAATGGCCCGAGAGCTCTAATTTCACTTTTTTCTCGAGTGCCTCGTCATATTTCATATCTTTCTCTCTCTCTCGCTTGCGCATAAGCGCTTTTTCATCCTTTTTTTGTTCATTATTATATATGTTTATATATAATATATATATTCATATTTATATATATGTTGCTTTGTTCTCTTGTAGGATCGCGTATTTTTTTTTTCTTCTTCATTAATTAATTAGTTAAGTACAAGTATGCAAAGGTTTGCACTCGCGCGCGAGTAAAATGAGGTAAAAAGAAATATTAACATCGTTTTCCCTTCATTCATTTCTTTTTTTTTTCGTTATTATTTATATAAAAGATACATGTACGACGATTCGAAAGAGAGAATCCAAGAGACAGTACAAAATTTCGTGTCTTAAATAAAAAAAAAAAGGTAAAAGTAAAAAGTCCTTAAAAAACAAGAAATGCATTGCCGAATGCACCTACTTTACAATGATTTAAAAAAATAAATGAGAAAGATAAGCTGCGTGCGATGATTAGATATATATACTAGGCGAACGCGAAATAAAGTTATACAACACCATAACAGCATCAGCGTTCCTCTATATTCATATATTTATATATATAATTATTTTTAAAAAAAAGGCAAGCATATGCAATTCTGTCCGTATATAAGCTCGTTAAAATCAATTTCCCCAAAAAAAAGAAACGTTAAAACGTAAAAAAAATGCGCACGTTTTCCGAATAAAAAAAGAGAGAACAAGTACATGAAGAAAAGTACAGATTAAAAATAAGACCTACGCAATACTGCATAATACAAAAAGAGAATGAGAAGAAGTCGTAAAAGAAGAGGAATAAAAAGACTCGGGCAGTATACCCCGGGTTCTCGGAACAGACGGCGCGTGTATGAATGAGCGCGAATGACTAAACTTAAGAAGTACATAGGAGACGAAGCCGTACACAATATGCAAGCGCGAGCGAACATATATATATATACGAGCGCGGGCGCGCGCGCGAGAGAGGAGAGTTCACCCACTCACGCACGCGTGCGCACACGCCTCTTTAACACGGGAGAGAAGAGAATACACATCCCTACCTATATATATATTTATTTATTTATTTATTTATGCGCGCTTAACACCCGGCGAATAAATTAGAAACGAGTATATATGTACGAGAAAAATTCGCGTCTGGAAGAGAAAGGTCTAAAAGCCAGCTTCGTTCGATAATACACGAAACCAAAAAGAAGGAAGAAAAGAAAAGAAAACGTAAAGAATAGGCATGGTTGTGTCCACCGCGCGTGCGAACAATGGCGCGAATGCTCATTCATTATACAAAATCGAGGAGGAAGGAAGAAAGAAAAGAAAAAAAGAATAATGAGACGAACGAAGGAGAGTCCAGTTACAAGGATACGACGAAGAAACGCTAGTTTAGTTTATTTAATTTATATGGCAAAAACCGTGTCGCAAGACGGCGCTTATTTAATCGATCTTAATTTTACACCTACACGATGATGGGCCGTTAATATTTATTTTTTCTTCTTCTCCTGTCTTTCTCTCGCGCACACAAAAAGCTTCGTGTTTTTTTTCTCTCCCACCGTTTATTTTTTCTCTTCCTCGCTCACACCCACCTCTCTGTCCCTCTCTCTCTTTCTCTCACGTAATCACCAATTCTTTTTTATAAAAATGATATGATATGCAAGTTGGAAAAATAAATTGTCATATAGTGTACCTATATGAATTACATACATATTCGTCGCACTCAAATATTCAGTTCTAAGTATTTGATCGATATTATAACTTCCCTAAAAATACATACATACACGTGAATTAGGACTCGGCAGTATTTGCATTCATTTTGCTGTGGGGAGGATATTACAAACTGCGGGTTCTCTCTTCAACTCTTTTTTTCCTTTAGTTTGTTTTCTTCTTTTTTTTTATGAAAATTTATCGTACCGAGGATATAATTTGCTCGTTCTTTTATATCGTCCGCGCGTCTCGACGAGTAGTCTCGCGGGGGAGGTTTTACACGACGAAATCCTCGTATATGATATATATACATAAGCGTGCGTTGCTGCAGCGCCGCAGGATATCGCGCGGGAGCAAAACATTTCCCTCCCGAGGCAGCGCTCGTGCGCGTCTCGAATACGTAAGTACACATCGTAAATAGAGATTTCCGAATGAAATGTGACGATATATATTTGTGTATGTATACGTATATCAAATACTGCCTGATAATACACACCGTTCCTTATATATTTTTTTTCATTTTTTTTTTTCAAAGTTTTATTCTTAGTTTTTTTGTTCGTTATCTTATCCCGTCCCGTGGGGAAGTAATACAATTATGCGCTTCCTACATGACCGGCATTTCCACCGAAAAAGAAAAACGAAGAGAGTGTCTTTGTTAGAAACCTCTACTCAACAATTATCAAAAAGTTTCAGTGATCAACGATCATGAATAAAACACATCGGTATATCTATATATAGCAACGTACAAAAGAAAACAAATTACCATAGTCCCAGGCCTACAAGAAACGAAAGAAGATTGCACTGCACTCGCACGGACGACGAAAATCCGTGTACACGCCCCTTCTTCTCATGTTCCCCTCTCCTTTTTTTATTACTTTTGTTCTGTCGACATCGTCGTCGTCTACTACCTTTTACCAATCCAGAAGAGAGTGATATCGCATGCAAAGTATAATTGACACACGCGCGCCTGTGATATAAACGCAGTCCTCGTCCGCCCCGTATACTTCGTTATAGGATATGGATATATAAAGGATTGATGTCCCCTCGTTATTAACACCGAAAAATACATATACAATAATCGCGTTTCACCCGATTACAAAAAAAAAGCTAGAACGTTCCCTTATCTTTTCTCCCTAGTAAAGAAGTAGTAGTAATAGTAGTAGTTGCGCAAAGATTCGCTCTTCTGACCCAAGCATCGAAGAAAATTGGAAGATGTCAGGAAGAAGCAAGATTAAAGTTATTGCAAGTGGGTGCTGCATAAGAGACTATTATCTTCTCTCCTCGAAAAAATTTCGGAAGCGAAAAGCACTTTCGAGAAAGGGTTTCTCTCCTCCTCGTATTTTTCTCTGTACTCTTCATCTTGGCGAATCGAAAACTCCGTACCGATGGCCAAATATACACTTTTTTTTCTTTTAACAAAAAAAGAAAGAACCTACGAGATCATAGTACAAACGTCGGTGCCCTCTTTGAGGATTCGCGGGATTCTTAGAGATTTGGAGAAATGCAAAACGTAAAGCTCAATCGGCTTATTTTTCTGTATACATTACATTTATTCAGAAATTGATTTTTTTCAGTATTATTACTTGGAGGCTACATTCGATAATGATGAATAAAAATGTTTCAGAACAATGTATGTGTATGTGTGTTGTTAGATACCATTAGTACCAGTAGCAATATTTGCTTTATAATTCTGCTCAATGTTTCATTATACGTGTGAGCACTTTGAAAAAGTCGATATATAATAAAAGCGTAAAACGAACCTCTGTTCAAACTACCGTTTAATATTTGCATTAAGTCAAGCATTTCAACACAAGGCAGACAGTAGTGAAACTCGCATTATCATATTTTTTTTTTGACGTATTCATTTGTAAAAGTCGATTTGTGCATTTAAAAGTCTTTAGTACGTTACCAACAATACTCAAATTCTTATTACAAACGTGTAATGAACGAAATGGCTGATATAGTTTTCTTGTTTACTTTTTTTTAATACTTCTTATTAAATATCTAGTCTCAATCTACTCGACTGCAGTCCATTTTTTTGTTCGCAAGCTTTGCAAGCATTATTCCAACATTGAAAAATTTCGCTTTCGTCCCTCCCGGGATAAGTCGTCCCGAAAACGACGTCTAAATACGTTTTCCTTGAATTAGTTTTTTGTCCACTTTATTTATTTATTTTTTTTGTTCAAATGTTCCACTGAATGTGTGTGCCTGTTTTTTCCGTGTACATGTGTGTGAAAATAGTTTCGAAGAATAATTAATACATCCGCATACCTCGACAACCGCCGTTGTTAACAATGTATCGTATGTAGAAAGAGTTTTTTTTTTCAACTATTAGATAAAGCGTCCCGCACTCTTACAGATTTTTTTAATCTTTCTCTCTCTCTCTCTCTCTTCTCTCTCGCTCTCTCTTTCTCTCCCTCTTTCTCACTCTTTCTTTCGCCTCACTCTCTCTCGCTCGCTCGCTTTCAATCAAGCGCGCAGCACACACCGTCGATTCGCCGATGCTCTGGTACTAGAAACTCAATCTAAGGGGACGGATATAATGTGACACTTCCACCTACCTGCCAAGAACACACAGTTTTCACCTACGACTCTACACGCGGATCGAGCATATTTTGTTTTGTTATTATTTTCTTTTTATCTGAAGGTGTCCTATATTGGGAGGATATGAAGTCTCTCTCTCTGTAGAGCGAAATTCGAAACTTCTGCCGATTATCGCAAACCTTTCTCATTGTTGCCCATTCTCTTTCTGAAGTTTTTTCTCTCTCTTTTATCGAGCCCTTGCGGAATAATTCGAGACAAGGATGTGTATGTGAGTGTGTGCGCGCGCGCGCCGGCAGCGGGGGGCAGCCGGCAACGGCTTCTCTCACCCCCTTCAAATATTCGTCTGTCTTGATCTTAAAGTAGATGAATTTGCATTGCGAAGCTCCATGATGCCTGAATTCAAGACAAAATTCCATTATTCATTCGGTTTAATAATAAGATATAACTTAATATAAATACAAAGATATTTCAATTTCCATCTATACGAAAATCTCGACGTCGACCACCGCGGCATGAACGCAGAAAACTATTCTAGACGAAAAGTAGTCCACGCGCGAGCTTGAGTCGATATTAAATTCCTTATCACCCCGTTCTTTTCCACTCGTTTGACCCCAGCGCGACCCTTTATAACGGGGGAATTTCTTACATCGCTCAATAATCGAGGATACCTGAACACCCTCTACAGTGAATTCAACTCACTAATACACGCACGAACGCGCCCGCCTCACGTGAGAGTGCTACATAATACATCTGATATTCTGATAAAATGTATATTCAAGCGACCGCTAGCTCGTTCGCGCCCGTGATATTTATAGAAAAAAATTGCGTGGGCCTAACGCATTATTGAGATTATTATTTCGAGCCCCAGGAAAAATGAGTCACGAGCTCTAACTCTCTCTCGATCAATTTTTCATATACCGAAATGGACTTCACCGCCCTACTATTTACTCGCGTTTCCTTATCCATCTTTCCAAGGACGTAACGATTTTTTTTATATATTTATTCCGTTCTGTCGAAAGTTCGTATAATCCTTCCCAGCCCTCTACTCGAACAAATACCAAAAGACATCACGTAAACTTACACAATGTATACAGAATAGAAAACCGTTCTCTCATTAACCCGCCTGAATTTTTCATCGAGGCCGTATACATTCGCGCGCGCGCGCGAGCCTTTGTATGCTAATCGAATAATTAATTTCGCTCGTTCCAACATCATCTCTCTCTACCCTATACATATATAAATCTCAGTATAAGCCGGGGCTCTCTTCACAAGAGAGAGAGAGAGACTCACCTTAATCGGTAATTGTATATGTCTGCGTGTGTGTGTAAGATTACACGATCGTGGGTCCTTAGACGTTACGGTGGTCCCACTCGTAGTCGGGCGAGGCGCGCCCGTGGCGCCGGCCGAGGTCGCAGTCGTTCTCACAGTCGGACGTGTCGAGGTCCTCGTCCCTGAAGCTGCCGTCCTCAGAGTCGGAGCTCGCCGAGTCATCGAGGTCCTCTTCCCGACGGTTTTGCGCCGCCTCTTGCTCGGTTAGCCTGTCCATTGGGTTGACAGTGATGGCCAGGCCAGCGTCGTCCCAGGCCATCTCGGTCTCAGCAGCAAGCTCCTCGCCAGCCGAGCGTCGTCGCTTGTTAGCGCCTGTTGCAACGGGGACAGAAAGCGGGTCGATATGAGAATGATTAGATTATTTTGCCTGGCTGGGTGTGGTATTTTGTGGCGGCGACGGCGCTGGGGGGTAGGGGGAGTTAGCCGAGTAATAGGCTCGTTTGGCTATTTTATGAACTGTGAAATGACGTTGAAGTGGATAACGCCGAGGTGCAGGTAAACACCGGCGGTAGTTGGATTAGCAGAATGAAAAGCAGTATTATGAATAATGAATTTGAAGTGCGCATAATATTATTAATTATTGTATATACGTTGTATAATTGAACACATATAACGAAGATTATTTATTGGCAGTGCGAATTATTTGAAATGACAATTATTTATTTATCAATGTATTCATACGAAATGCCAAATATGCTCGTTATTCAAAGTGATTATGTTTTCGATAAATTTGTATAACACTGTATTACAATGGGATTATTACGAAACAAACTTTTCCAGCGCCGATAATAAATCGCGAAAAATACGCACAAAAGAGTTTAGAGCCACCGACAGCACGATAATATACAATGCACAGTGCATTGTTTCGAATTTTGAAAAGAAGCAATCAATGGCCGCATTATCAGCAGATAATCAGTGTCCATTCAAAGTTTTAAATAGCCCGTGAATATATATATATATATATATAT
>UXGD01007202.1:0-11317 GCA_900474315.1 Torymus auratus | reverse complement strand
TGTGCCTTCAAAAAAAATTTTTAACATTTGTGACTCCCGATAAGAGCTACTTTTTTTGAGATTTCCTCATATACGCACGTATTCATTAAATTAACTATTATAAATTATACACGTATGCAATGGAACCAATCCATTTCAATTCCTTTGTTAACCAATTTCCCACTCCGAACATAGCTCCCAACAACAGCACACCATGGTTTTCCCATCCGTAGCGCCTCCAAAGCAACGCCGACACACACAGCCATCATCGTTTTTTTTTTCGCGCGCGTCAATTCCCCGATCCGGTCTCCCCCTTCGCGGAAATCCCGCGTAAATTTAGCCGACAAGTGTGTGTGCGCGAGCGAGCGACGGCGCGTATAAGCTCGCGTCGTTTATCAAGCGGACACGCGGCGTCGATCGAAAGTGAAAGAAGAACGGGAGAAGGAGGGCGCGCGCGAGAATAAAAAGAAACAACGAGCGCGCGGGTTTCAAATTTAGTACTTTCTTTCGCTCTCTCTCTCACTCACAGATTCGCGGAAAAGGGAGAAGAAGAAGAAGTGTATCTCGCGGTGACCGTAGTTTCTTCGGAAGCTGATTGGCGATATATATATATGCGAGTCGATCGTGTCGGGAGCTTTGATAAAGGAGAGAGGGAGAAGAAACGTTATCGTCGCCGGCGCAGCGCGCGGATAAACAAACGATCGTGTAATCGCGAGAACATGTGAGAGGTTTAATTAGGCGAGCGTTTGATCTGAGCCGTGTGCTTTTTGCGTCAGAACGCGGTTGGATAATAATTCGGGGAACGCGAGATAATTTTGGGCGGCGATATATATGCCGTAATCGAATGATGGATTGCTGCGCGGTTCTTTTGTTTGTTGTGGAAGTTTATTCTCAAATAGCAGGTGCTGAGTGATTGGCGGGTAGGAAATGTTTTGGCAAATGTAACTTTATCTCGGCTTAAAAAAAAATTTGTTCAGACTTTCGGCTTTAAAATTGTAACTGCATTTCTACTTGACAAATCGAATTGACATATTTTAAAATAATTTTTAATATAATTTCTTTTACCAGTATTTTTCTCTATCAACAAAGAAACCGCCCTCTAAAACCCCATCTCGAATCCACCAAGTACATCAGGTCATGAGACACTTACCCTTTAACGACCGGAGGAGTGAGATATCCTCTCGGAGACGACGAAAAATCGCGCGCAATCAAGGTATAACATATATATAACGAGTGGAGTAATTGCGACTCTATGGCGGAAATCACGCTCGGGTTGATGAGAAGTTACACAGCTAGAAGCGCGCAGGCGACTTCGCGGAAAGCTCGACTTACTCTTTTAATCTTTTCCTGTCAAAGGCGTAAGAGATAGAGGAGACTTGAAGAAAGATATTTTCGCTATATATCTCACGATGAGTCTACTAACGACTTTCTTAAGATTGCGGGAGACGCTTTTATAACAATAATCTTTTCAGCTGTTTTATTGAATGAATCTTTTCTATTCGTGGCGAGTGATTTTAGATGGGGTGTTGTAAATGAGAAGCTCAAAATACAAGAGGTTGGGTTACGTTAATTATAAACACACGATAATTAAGAAAACTTATCGCGATTCGAGTCGTTATAATTCGAAGAAAAGAAATTAGGTCGTTCGTACGACAATAACAAGACTTTTTATTTTCGAGCAAGAATACAATTGTGCCAACGTGAATTATACCCTCGTTATTCCAGTTTTTCTGCATTCTGCTTACTTTTTTCTTAGCATTCGTTGCAAAATATCTTAATTAGAATCAACGTAGAATTTTTTGAATACAAACTATGTATATACATACTGGATCTGCGTTCGAAGACAAAATAAACTGCTGATGTGTAACAGCAACGCAACATCATCGCCGATACGACGTAAGAAAAAAAGCCAAGTGCCAAAGAATCACGCGCGTTTCCCACGAACTCAAAGATAGACTGTGTTATTCGGAGATAAACGGGAGGAACGAGGAAGAAGCGGGGACGGAAAAAAGAGAAAGAGACAGTGCAAACTCACACACACACAAGCGCAGCGTTCGCTCGCTTCTAAAAGTGTTAAAGGCAAATTTGCTCTTCCCGAAAGCTGCCAATCGCCGCGTGAAAGCGAGCGTGTAATGTGCCTCTCTTCCGCGCGCGCTGTTCTTACCCGTATCCGCGCGTCGAAAGGGAAAAGTGACAAATGGCCCGAGTGAAAACGTGAGTCGTTCTTTGCTGCGCGTACGGCCATTGACGGCCGATTGTTCCTTCCGAAAAAGTTTTACGGGCATTAAGTGCCGCGTTTGGCATTGCTCAGATAGTTGCGAATTTTTTTTTTCTTTCGCTCGAGAGCGAGCTTGACTTTCGAAGAAATCGTTGGTCTTTAGGAGAGTTGAAAAAGCTTTAATGACGGCTATTTATTTAACGAAATGTCTTATAATACGAAAGTGAGAAAATTATTGTACGCGCGCGCGTCGTGTGTAGCAAAAAAGTGAACGTTCCGTAATGAAATCTTTATTAGTGGGAAAGAGTTACTATAAAAACATTTTATCATCATGTGTACGACTTAACCGAAAGTTGTGATGATTTTACAAACTATAAAAATTGTAATATAAAAGCCAATAGCAATTCGTTGAAGCACAGTAAAACAAATGTATATAACGTATAAGAGCGACGATAAATACCCTCCCATAAATCTGTATTTTTAGTACAATTAAAGCACACCAATAACTTACCTGCGTGCCCGCCTCATTCGCGAAATCTTTCACAAAAGTAAAAGCGTCTCTCTCGCATATACACACATTCGGGGTGATTTATGAAATAAAGTCCTTTATCGTTTCCGTTCCTCATTTTTCGGGCGATACGACGACGAAAAAAATAAATAAACCGCACAGTCAGACACTCGATAATACGCATAAAAACAAAGTCGAAAATCGTGTTACAAAGAAAACACAATGAGAGCCCATCATGAATCACAATCAAACGTGTATATAACGCGCTCTCCTGAGAAAGAAACGCGAGTTGCGAAATAAGTTTTGTGTATATTTCGCGGACCCTCGGGGCAGCAGCTGCGTATCTATCTGTATTTTTTTTTGTTGCCTCTTCGGTTCGCGGTCTTTTCTGATCGTGCCGCTCGTTCGGGGAATCCCCTTGGTAGGGAAGTGCCTCGCTGTAGGGTGTCTTTATCAACGTAGTTTGATTGATAAGAGCGAGTTGTTGAAATGCTTTTTAATTTGAATGAGAGTTGGACGTCTAATGAGGATTATTAATGACTGCTTTGAGTGAGAATTGATTTCCAAGGAATTATATTAGAGCAAATTATTGTTCAGCTCCTATGTCAATGAAAAATTGTGTATTATAACTTCGAATATTAGTAAAATAATTATTTTAAAAACGTACAAACCATGTAAATAGTTTATAATAAATGAGTGTTAATTAAAACTTAGATTTGATACCCGCTAAAATTATTTATATTTCGCTTGAATTCTCTTTGATATGTTTTTATCTTAGCAAAATAAACGTACACCGAAATAAATCTAAATTCTAAGAATTAACTTTCGTTTTTTTCAATGATTGATCGTTCATAACAGCTGACATCGCTTTTTATGGACAATGATAAATTGCGCTTTTTTACGATATTCTTCTCTAGACGCATATGTATAGGCTCCCACTGCTCAGTGCCAAATTCGCAAACAAAAACAGAATTGAAATCATCCAACAATACATTAAAAGAATAAAATATTTTCAAAATTATTATAGTCTGAATATCCATTAATATTCATAACGTTATTCAAAATCACACATTTCTCTCGAAACCATTTCACCTTCTTCTCTCCCGTGATCTATCCGCGCGGCATTCGTTGCGCTCACCTTTGAACGAAATCATCACCCACGACTCTCCCAAAAAGGGAACTCGGCCGCTCATCGTATATTATACATCTATCGCGGACTCTCGCACACGGCGTGACGTCACACTATCGTGATTACGCAAAATCGAGTCCTACTGTAACACATACATCATATCGATTGCGAGGAGTCGTCGTTGCGAACAGCGCCAAAAATGGCGGCGCGCGTTCTATAAGTACACGGCTCGACAATGGAGTTGGGATTTTCGAAAAAAAAGTGCTTCGCTCACCGAGCACTCGTACACACTAAAGGCGTGATGGAAACGATTTTTTGCGATCGAAAGAGGTGTCGTATATATACATATCAAAAACAGCGTCGAGGAGTTTTTAAAAATATTTTTTCCATTGTCATGCAACGTTTGCGTTTGCGAGTTTATAAGTATAAAGGATAATATTGACGAGCGTTTGTGTTATAGAGTAAATTGTATAAGTTTGTTGTCTTAGTTTTTTCAAATAAGAGGTATTCTTCTTCTGAACGATGTGTATTGTCTTTTTAAATATGTATTTTCAAACAATAGTCATGTTTTCTCTACAATGAGTCACTTTTGTTTTAACGAAAAAAACATCTAGACTGATAATTAAGAAAAAAAAACATAAACCACAAAAAGGGCAGATAAAATTCATTCAACACTATCTAAACCACGCAGATCTAGGCCAGGCTCCTGAGCACGCGCGAGCGCTCAAAGCCCCAGTTAGTCCGCCTAATCGAACTGTCGCGCCCCATTGAATTGGTTTCACTTGTCGTTCCCTCGCACCCCTCTCTCCCTCTCTCTCTTTGAAACATTATCAATCGGAACTATCCCACTCTAACTATACCGCGCGCACGCACGTGGTCTCGTGTCAATCGCGCGTGTGTATACACTCCTCACGGCCGCCGTCGTCCCGCGGCTAGCGAAATGTTAATTAACCATCATTTCGCGGTTAGCCAGACAGCGTAATTACTGCGGCCATGCGTTCTCGGTCGAGCCAATACATACAAGCGCATCTGCTGGACCGTTGCGTAAACTATCGCTAAATCGATATATCTGCTGCGTATACGCGCCGCCGTCTTGTTGCCGATGCGTGCCGGAGAGAGCATCTTGTATTAATGTTTGCCGGCGATAAGATTGTGGAGGAGAGAGGTGCAGTGCGCCGTTGCGGTCGCGTTGTTTATTCGGTGCGTGTGGCTTGTTGTGGTTTGGGTTATGATGCCTGAAGGTAGTTTGGTCTGGTATATACTGTTAAAGGACTGTAAATCTGTATTTGATAGGTAATTATTTTTAGTATTATTTATAGAAGGTAATTCGGTCATGGCTAAAGTATATGAATACTTTTTATTTATAAAATGTTATGTATCATTTTTTACTAGGTGATTAACCTAATAAATATTATTTATACTTTCTATAGTTTTTAATGAATTCAAGACATTTTTGACGGCTATTTTCAATACTTACGAAGACAACAATCAAGCTTTAATAAAAGTATTCTCCAATTGCGACATTTCACATTATTCTGAATAGGATTGCATGCGTGCAAGACAATAAAATATTTCTGTAATTATTGTCTCGGTCTAGTAAATTCTTGAAAATTTGTCTCTTGTCTTGGTCTTGTCAGTCAATATGAAAAGTATTATTGTCTTGAAATTCTCGATCATATTGGAGTTACGCAGACGTGCGACAGTAAGCGAGTCAATCATTAGAAAAGGTCTCCAACCCGCGAGACACACAAAAATGGAGTTACGCAGACGTGCGACCAAAGCAAGTCGAGTGTATAAAAAAGTCTTGAATCTAAATAGTCGGGGCACGCAATAAAATTTCGGCACAAATATAAATAAATCCCAAATTTGAAATTTGATTTTTCCCGCCATATATGTGCCAACAGTCAGAGTCTAGTTCGCGCGTCGCCGCTAGGAGTCGCACCACCCCTATGGCCTCACGTATCTAAATAAGCTGGCCCGAGGGAATATAGAAGGAGATTCCATTCCTGTTATAACGATTATTTCAATAAATTATTACGATTAGAAAATGTTAAGTTATTTTCAAGATAAGATTCTTTACATTCTTAACACCCCAGTCTTGATATTGTATCGAAAACTGTATACAAATATTGTATTGATTATTGTCTTGAATATTGAGGCAATACAGTACAATATCAAGATTAATCTTGCTACCTATATCGTGCATCTCGTTGATTACTGTTGCGTAATTTTGTTTCTGTTGATTTATTTCGTTCGAATTAAAATGGTGTCTCTTAAAAATTACCGGCGATTTACAATGATTGACGGTGCAATAAAAGCGATGGAAAATGAATAAGAGTTTGGAGCTCTTTCAACGAAAAGACACGCGCAACGCTGAATGCTCATAGTCCGAGTTACTTGTTTCTCTGGTGCGAGAACGTTTTTCTATTGATAAAACAGCGACGAACAATGAAGCAAGTCTGCTCGCCGAGCGTGAGCAATTAGTCGAAGAACCTGCGAAAAAGGCATTAAAATGGGAAGAGTAATACAAAAGTAGTCTGGGTGCACATGTGGCATAATTTGAGAAATGTTGCGAGACTAGGTACAGCATGAGCGAGAAATTTAGCTCTCCGTGCGACGAGACGAAATATCCGAAACGGCGAAAATGACGCACTTACACTCATCAACAGCACTATTTCTAAAAATCCCACTCGACGCACACAATAAAACCAGAATCCTCTTAATTTTATAGCACACACATATGCCATCACTCATTATAACACTTCCATCACATCCGCAAAAAACACTCAACCCGCAAGTCATCACCACGGGCTCGTAACTCCATTATTCTCCCAAATCTCTCGAGACAATTAACTAAGCGCTCGTTCCGACTCACACACGACTACCGATTTCCCAATGCCGCAACTCGACAAAACGCTCACTTAGCCGCCGCGAATTCAATCAAAGCGACGACTACGCGCCGCGGGAATGCATAATTCAAAAGAACTCGCTTCTCCCCGCCGGAAGCGGAGTTCCAGAATACCGCGCTTTATCTCCGAAAAATCACACGCGCATTGTTCGCTGCGATGATGTATATATACATACGCGCGAGTTTCACTTTTATAATAAATGTCGCGCGAATGTGTCTCTTCCTCGTGGGAACGATGTGAACATGTAAATTCGCGAGGAGACAGTCGTTCAGTTGACTATTTTCGCGTGTATGCGATGTGTATGTTAATTCATCGCTTAATTGTTGGAAAGCGAACAACGACGCGCTGAGTAACGAATGGCGCTAAATAACTTAATAATGTCGGTGTCAAGAGCGGCCCGCGCCGCGGGTCTTTAAGACGTTTACCGGGAATTCGCGCCGACAAAGATAACGTTTACGCGCTGTGAATTTTTAATCGCGGCCCCAAATGTGACATGAAAATCCTGTTTTCACATACGCGCGCCAGCTGTCTTTCAAACTTACAAGTTGCCGGAATTTCCTCAATGCTCGTCTGCACATAGCACATGAAATTCAACGCGTATACAACAAAGAAGACTATAAAACAGTTAATCCCGATTATTTTAGCAGAGGCGGAGGCTCGAACGTTTTTCCGCGGTTCCGTGAAATCCTTGGACCCTCTCGGATCTCCTGTTTTGCTTCCTCTTTCTGTCTTTGTACGTGGCGGCGTGAGCCGGCTTTCACTCTGAGCGTCGTGTTTTTTCAAGTTTTACTTTTCGGTCTTTAGTAAGTGTGTGTGTGGGTCGGTTTTCCGCGCAGAGCAACAGACGCTGGCTCATGCCTTATCAGTTTCGCTGTTTAAAGAGAGAGAAGAGAGAGACAGAAAGAGAGCGAGACGAGTATTTGCGGTTCGTCTCTCTGGAGCTTGAGAAGAGGCGAGGGATGAACGTAGAAATATCATTCTCTAAAATGTTTGAATTTCGAAATGTAAACGGTCCTCTCTTTTTTGGTTGTATCTGCAAAATATATAAGCTATTTCTTTTTCCTTTGTATTTCTAAGCAAATAATGTTACAAATCAGCAAAAATAATTATTAAACAGTAAGTACTTCACACATAAATGCAACCTACTTTATCCTCCACTATAAACACAGAACCCCAGAGGAGCACCAATACACACGACACTCGCGAAATCGGAGAATGAAGACATTTTTCCGGAACGTACCTTATACACAAAAGCCAGCAGCGGCAGCAGCTACGCGTCGCCTTACATCAGGATCTGCGCGAAAAGAATGGCAGTCAGCGCGTGACGGCGAAAGCAAATAGCCCTTTGTGAGTCAGCCGAGAATCTCTCTCTCTCGTGAGCGTCCAAATCGATTTTTGCGCGTGCGAATTTCGCCAGAGAGAGCACTTCCGCGAATCGCCGTGAAAAACGATCCCTCGCGAGGTCAGTTGCGTGTGCACCTACGTATACACACGAGAGATGATTTAACGTAGGTTGGCCTTATTTTCTGCCGCTTTGATATAACGTCTCGCTCGATTTACCAGAATGGAAAAGTTTTATTTATTCATTTTTTTTTTTTTTTTTTGTTGAACGCGACAGAATTCGATAATATTTATCCGGGAAATGGCATAGTAGTTGCGACCTCGTTAGTGGTTTTGTTCATGCGTCTATATATTTAACAATGATTCGAACGGGCGTTTTAATCAAAGTCTATAAATAACATCTCAATCATCAAGTAAATTTAATAGAATTGAACGTACGCAAGTAAAATTAAATTTAAAACCGTGTATTCTCCAATTTATTCACTAAACTAAAATAAATACTTATACATAAAAGGTTTGCACTCTCGTACGAATTCTTTCTCCCCTCCTATACCACGACCAACCTCATCATCGCTAATCCATGCTAACCAACTCCCACACAACAAAGTTCGCGCACCTATTGACAGAGCCCATATATACATGGGGTCCTTCGCTACGCTCGTTTCGCGCATGCTCGTAGTATATATACGCATCTCGGTTTTGCCGATCGCGTTTTGGGTCAAGGCTTGCGCGCGGCTGATCGCGACGCGGCCTCGCCCGCGAGGAACGAGAGAGAGAAAAAAAATTAGCCTTGGTGAGCGCTTGTTCGCTTTGGGACTTGCCAGTGTGATTAGACAACATGTGGACCTGCGACGACGAGGTTTGAGTGCGCGGGGGAATTAGGCAGAGGAGGTGGATTTTTTGAAGGAGACGTGCTGGTTGGGTTTATTTTTAGTTTCGGGGTTATTCAGTAAGTTTGAAATTTGAAAATTTTTGATCACAAAAAAAAATTGAAAATATTTTTTCGAAAATGTTTTTACCATATATTTTGTACCTTTAAATTTTCACTTTAAGAAAAAAAATATTCAGGATCAAGATCCGTTACTTATATTGAATTCAATAACTTTGTGGTATTATTCACTGAATTATCTTCAATTTATTATTATAACCTTACATCATTACATCATCAATCTCACCCACACTACGAACCCTCTCACAACCCACTCCCAACCTCCTCATCTCAACCGTATACCTCACCACATCCTCTATTATACCCTAATTCTCATCTACCCTTCACCCCCTAATCAATCCCGCCACTACACACCAGATCATCGCACGCAATGCGTCGTCGTCACCCACAACAACTCGTGTGTATATCATAAACACCTCAGCTCCACAAATTGAGCTCTATCTACCTACCTACAGCTTTTGCGCGTCAAAGCGGCAAGGCCACATCGTAAAACCGATCGGCCGCGGCCATATTGAAAATCAATGCGGCGGCCCTTCGACAAAGGAGTGAGCCCTTTTGCGTTGTTGCAAAGCCACAGAGCGATAGTGGTGGTATGTAGTAGGCTGTGCGCGCATACTTTGTTTTTACTCGTGGGTGCTTTTTTAAGGAACAAGGGATCGATGAGTGTATAAGTTGAGGCTACATAGGGTTTGTTCGAATTCAGACGGTCGGTTTTCGGGGAAGTGGTTTTGAAGTACGCTTTTGTGGGGGAGATGGGATAGTGCGAGTAGAAGTGGAAAAAGGGTATTTTTAGAGAGAATAATCCGAATTCGGTAGTTTTTGAATATTTAACTTTGAACATTTTATTACAAGTATATTTACTCCATTAACCCAGCATCAACATAGCAGGACCTTCTCCACCCAATCACACGAGAGCGCTGAATCCAAGGTCTCTCGAACGCGCGTCTCGCGCACCGCGCATTATTCCGCGAGTACCTACTTCGGTAAGACAAGCTGGCGGCGGCATCCGAGGCTACAATGTGCACTGCAGCGGTAGTAGTAGCCGCGACGTGCCCTTGTAACGCGATATACGCGCGCGGCTTTGTATACTGTGTGCGTGTGAGTGTGCGATAAGCGCGTTCCGTGTTGCGTTGCGTCATCGATGTGTGCCCTCGCCTGCACGCGCATAGTATGGTGCTGTGGGTGTAGAGGCGCGCGGTGTGGAGATGCGTTAGAATTAGTTTGAAGTTTTTCGTCTGAATGTTTGAATTTTCCGTAACTGATTATTTAATCTTAGAACAAAGTCAATTTTTGTTTAGGGTTACATGAGAGCAAGACAATACAATATTTTTGTAATTATTGTCTCGCTCTTGTGAATTCTTGAAAATTTCTCTCTTGGCTTGGTCTTGTCAGTCAATATGAAAAGTATTATTGTCTTGTCTTGAAATTCTTGATCTTATTGGCGTTATGTAGACGTGCGACAAAAAAGCAAGTCTATTATATAAAAGTCATAAACCTAAATAGTCGGGTCACGCGAGGTCCACGTAGAAGAGGAAGGCACGCTGTCGCGAAACAGAAAGAGAATTGACTATTTAAAATAGTCTTAAGCCCAAATAGTCCGGGGGACGCGAGGTCCATGCAGAAGAGGAAGTCACGCCGACGTGCGACTGAAGTCAAGTCGATTATTTGAAAGATTCTTGAGCCTAAATAGCCTGCGGACAGTAGGAGGGTAAATTATTAAAAAAAGTCTATGGAACTACACAACTGCTTTTTTTGCATGGAACGTATAGATGGTCATCAGCAGCTACCGAAGTTTATTGAGTTAACAAAGGCGTCTTTGTGTGCGAGTTAAATAATTGTTTTTATTTAATTAGCTTTTATGATTATTCCGACAAATTATTACGATTAGAAAAAGTTCATCAATCTTCATTTAATCTTGATATTGTATCGAAAACTTTATAGAAATATTGTATCGATTATTGTCTTGAATATTGAGGCAAGACAATACAATATCAGGATTAATCTTGTTTTCCGCAGCAGAAGTTTTCCCTGGGCCTAATGGGGGTTTGGGGGTTCTAATGGGATCCGTGTATGCGGAGGTGATGGTGGTTTAGTCAATTGATTATTCCTAATATAAATTATCACGATTTGAAAATTTTTAGTTATTTTCAAGACAAGACAAGATTCTGTACATTCTTGTCACCTCGATCTTGATATTGCATCGAAAGCTGTATATAAATATTGTATCGATTATTGTCTTGAATATTGAGGCAAGACAATACAATATCAAGATTAATCTTGCTAT
>UXGD01007201.1:0-11317 GCA_900474315.1 Torymus auratus | reverse complement strand
ATAAAGGTTGGCGAGGTAGTAAGCGACGCGCCGCTATATCCCCTCGAGCCGGCTTACTTAGGTACGTGAGGCCACAGAAAAGGGGTCCGCCGCATAACGGCAGCGCCCGAACTAGACTCTGGCCGGAGGCACATATAGCGGGAAAAATCAAATTTCAAATTTGTCATTTATTTATACTTGTCGAAATTTTATTATTTTTGTATTAAACCTAGTTAAGTGTATTTGTATATTAACTACCTTCAGTTGCATTATCAAAGGGCGCGGCAGCGAGTGTAAGGCGCTTGTCGAGTATAAGGAACGAAGTGACTGATGAGTAAGCGAGGCGTCGACGCACCCTATACACAAAAATGACAAAAAATGACCAAAAATGATTGAATTACTTGGATTTGGGGAAAATCGCTCATTTTTGGTCAGTTTTTCGCGAGTTTCAAATGCACCTAACTTTGCGCCAAATTGACCGATTTTAACGATTCTCATACCAAATTAAAGCTATTTTCTTCTACTTTAATCGCTTTTTTGTGGAATATTTGTTAGACGCTTCAATAGCTTGCTAAAAATTAGTTTCAGCTTTCTGAAAAACACTATTTCGATTTCCTTTGTTCAACACTGCTTTCATACATTATATCATATATAGAATAAGATAGACCAGTTGACAGAGGTGTGCTTCAACTTTTTTTTTCGTAATTTTTACGGACAAGTTAGGGGCAATTTTTTATGAATTTCGACATCTATCGGTCTATTCTTAAACCATTAAGAAACGATACGAAATTTTGCAGTTTAAAGTCTAAACTGCTTACAAATGAGACTAAAGCGGAGTTCAAATTTTAATTTCCTCAACTTTTACCAGCTCGCACGCTGCATTAGTTTTCGCCCGTACATAAACTTTTCTTATTTGCGGAGTGAGCGCGTGCGCGCAAAATAGAAGTTGCTTGGAATAAAATCAACGCAAAAACCTCGTATATTCCCCGCCTGCTCTCGCCTTTTACTTCGCTAAATTTCATTTTTGCATTTACATTTTTCGTATAACTCGCGTCAAAAGCGTAATTCAATTTGACGGGGAAATTAGTCAGATTGCTCAAAAAAATGTTTGATAAATGTATCCGTTGTGTGCTTTTTAGGAGAATAGTTTATTTACGGCTCACAGGGGGAGAGCGTGCAAGCGATGTATTTACAAATCTGTCACTGACCGGTACGAAGTGTCTTTACACTGTAAACACAGAAAGCTCTGGGTCAACTCGGCGCGATTATCGTGCGGTGATTTACGGCGCGACTTCAAGTACAACTTGAATCAGGACAATGTTACCAACGATTTTTAGTGAACTTTAATTGTCGCTCATTGAGGTATGGCTCTGGTGCGAGTTAGTACCGTATCTAGAAGGGGTCTCACGAGAATTTTTTTGTGGAATAACGAATTTTTATTAAAAGTAATACAGTATTGCGTTTACTGTTTTATTTTATTATACATAAAAATAATGTCAGTGCATGCAATATGTATGCGTGTACAAAGCACTAATTTTAGGTTTTTATGAAATTATATTTATATTTTGTCTGATAACTTGATATTTAATTGTATGATAAGAATTTATTACCAAAATAGTATAATCTCTGTATCTATTTCTATAAAAAATTATTACCAAAAATTGAATTCTCTACACTTTATGTGGTGATCCCAGCTACAAAAATAATACAAATTTACACTTTGAGAAGGTATTTTCCTCTTTGTTACTTATAGATCTCTAAAATTCGCCGGAGCGAGCTTAAAGTGAGAACGAATAAAAAGTAGCACTGTTTAATGATAAATATTTGTTAATGTACAAGATAGACAATAAATTATAGAGTTAAAAGTGAGTACGAACATAAAAAATGTAAAATTTACTTTAGAATACAACTACATAATTATTAACCCTTATTTATTGTTTCAAACCTATTGATCGTTATAGGTACAGTTTATTTTCGTTATTTCTGTACCTATTCATTCTCATATCTTAAAAAGAACGAGGTATTTGGTTATCCAGCATGAAAGAACGTGACCTATATTCTCGATATACGCCAACCCTTTTTTTAAATCGTACGTCAATTCATATTCTGAATTCGTTAATTAAGGTACATGTTTCATTCAAAATATTTTTGCATTACGTTTTACTATGCAAATAGAATTTCGGCGTGAAAAATACGTTTATAAAGTATGAATCAAAACGCGATTCCACGAATACGGGTTTTTTATCAAAAACATTTTGAAAATTTTGCGAGCAAGTGAGTATTTATCACTAGTAAATGAAAATATTGATTTGTAAAGTATTTTATCAGATGACTTAACCAATCCTTAAAGAATATAATAATAAAAATAATCCTTTATACTCTTCAAAATAAAATGCAATCGTCGTATATTATAAAGTTCATTACCCAAGGTTCGTGCAGTTTATTGATGAAACGTTTCTTCGGAACCTTGAATTTTGACTTTGAAATATGCCCAGCGTAAGAATAATTGACCAAATAACTTGAAACTCGGACTGGCGATTTATTACGCTCAGATAAAGAAGCTATTTGCATTATCAGAGCAATTTTGAATTGCGTGCAAATATAAAACGGGCCAATTCGAATTAAAATAACACGGCATGGAAAGCCTGTACACAACTGATTTATCCCTCGTAAATTCATGTAACCTCTCTCGCCACTTTACCTTCCAGACTCTCCAATCAATCATTTCAAGGCAGGAGACATATTTTAAGTCAAAACGCTAAGTATCGGAGAAACAGTCGATCGACAAGCTGTTTTTCACACGTGATTTCGCGCCCGACAATATATTTACATGTATACTTTTGATATTCGAAAACTCTTCTGACAATAACAGACCTTCAAAAACCAAGTAAATTTAAAATCCTTTCCATCAATTCATACTTTATTTCTTTAATAAACAATGTAATTGAAGCACTACATAGCCAGCAACCATCCAAACTTTTTCAGGTCACATTTTCATTTAAAACGTAAAATCCTCATTATTTAGTCTTCAATAAAAAAAGCCCTTTCGAATCTTGAATTCACCCCTCCATCACTCTCAATCTCCAACATAACTTCTTACATGCCCCCCTAATTTCTCATACCATCATCAACTCGCTCTATTCTCACCAGCGCGTCAACAACCGATCCTACACATCAGCCTCACGTGCAGCATGCCTCCATATCCGGAGTCAACTCACCTATATTCTCTCCTCACCGCCGCAGCACTCATTCATCCCGACGGCGCTCTCGCCCTTGATCCCCGTAATCCTCATCCTCGTCCACGTGCAGCAGCAGCAACACTCCCCACAACAACAACAACAACAACAGTGCATGCCCTCACTATTCTACTACCTCACTCGGCGTGTATACATATACACCCACGTTCTACTCTTTCTCTCTCGGTAGAAAATCCCGGGCTCTCCAGTCGGCCCGCACAGTCACTTTCTCGCACCCACCCGCACACACAGCCACAGTTTCTATCTCTCCCTCTATCTCTCTCTCTATTTCTTTGCGTGCGTGCGTGTGTATAATATCCTGCAAAAGAGTATATATATATGTGTGTGGATACCGGAAGCGCGGACGCGCGGTCGGTCGGTGCGGCCGCGCTGGTAGTCGCGATGATACTAAGCGGCGGCAGCCTCCCGGCCGTTCTCTTTCTCTCTCACTCTTCTATATACCTACTACCCCAGAGCGCACGGCGGTGGTGGCGGCGTGGTGGTGGTGCGACTCTGTCTCCGTCGCGCGCGCGATCGATCCGTCCTCCTCGTCGCCCACCCGGCCACACCGGTCGAGAGAGTGAGCTGGAGGAGGGGGCGGTTCGTTCGCTCGTTCGTTCGTTCGCTAGCGGTGGTGGTTCTCTAGGTCGCCCAGTGGCTATATACCTGTGCGCGCGTGTGTGTGAAAGGTCTCGCCGCCGCGTGAGCCAGTATTTTACATGGCTGGTTCCTTATAGGGTCGCTCTCTATGCGCTTGCATTAATGCCCGCGTGATGTGCGGCTATGCGTTATCTTTGCGCTTATACTCTCGCGAGAGTTCTTGAAGTCGCTCGGCTCGGTGTATCGCTGCGGTCTTCTGCTTCCGTTTTTTTCGAGAGAGATATAAGGGGTCACGAAGTTTCGTTATCTACTGCCGCGAGCGAACTTGCGATGGTTGTGTAGGTTTTTGCGGTGAGTTTAGTTGGATTTTTTAATCGCGCGTACGGTGCAGTTTTAATGGGTCCCGTGTTTTTTAACGTAACAAATCAACAGGATCATGGTCGCGATGGTAATTAAATGTCAGTGCTATATAAATTATAGGTTTTAAGCAGTCCAACAATGCATCAGATAAGCTGCGCGAATTCACCCAAGAAAGATTAATTCAAAGTGTGCAAACACGGTGGAATTCGGATTACGAAATGCTTGACAGATTTGTTGCACTATCAGACGAGGTTGCACCTGTTTTATTGCAGCTGCCGAAATCACCTCCAATGCTTACAGCAGATGAAATAGATATTATAAAGGAATTAATAGTCCTATTAAAACCTTTTTATGATGCTCCAAAAATCGCATCTGGAGAAAAATACGTAACTGGTAGCCAAGAGATACCTATCATAAAAATATTAGAAAAAGAAATAGAATCTAGCAGTGTTACTATACTGCTATAGGAGATCGATTTAAATTAAGATTGATAGAGCAATTTAAGAAACGGTTTGCAAAAATTGAACAAAAAAAAACTTCAGTCGCTATAGCAACTTTGCTAGATACACGTTTTAAAATATTGTTTTTTAAAAATAAAGTAGCATGTGCGGGTGCTATGAACAAAGTTTCAAAGCAGCTTCGTAATAAATATGCTAATTCATTTGAAAATGATCAGATTTTCAAAGCTCCTGAAGTTAAGTCAAAAGATAACGATTTTTGGAGTTATCATACAAAACTACTGGAAGAAAATCTAGAGCTTCAAAAAGAAAAACAATCCCGATCAGAGATGCCAGAAGAGTTAAGGTATCATTTAAATGAACCTCCTATTTCTAAGGACTCCAATACCTTATACTTTTCTGGAAAATGTACCTTAGCTCACCATTAGCTGATTTAGTCATCCGCTATTTGACAATTACTAGTATTTTAACAAGCGCGCTACGCCAATCCACCAATAAGAATCGATTTTATCGTCTACCAATCTGGCCACCCTTCAATTTCAATATGGCAGCCTCCAGGTCGCCATGGCCCTTTTATAATAGGATAGCGACGTCGGTCCCAACAAAACGTCAATTTTTAACAGCTAGCTTGATTATGGCTCAAAACAGAAACCGTTTGACGTCTGAACATTTTCAAGAACTACTGTTTTTAAATTTATTACCTGTGAAATATTGGAAACTTTAATTTTTATATTATTATATTATACTTTTAAAAAAGTTGCAAGCATAACTTATAATTGATTAGTAATAGAAAATAAATCTGTGGTGAAAACAAAAAGTATTTTGTAACCTTTGTTTTGCGATTAATTGTACTTTAGTTTTTAGTCGTCATTCTACATAAGCATGTAATGCATTTATTACTATGCAAAAACTAAAAGACTACTATGTAAAATTTAAGTTTATAAAATAAATAATTTTTACGTGGTACATTCTTTGATTATGGATTTTCATTTTAATATATATTAAGATAAAGTGCCTGTGGAAGTATAAAAGTGAGGTAATAAAATGAAGAAATATTTATTTATTATAGATTTCAATTTTGAATTTAATTTATAACGATATTCGTAAAATCGACATTTTTCGCCCGATATATCGGAGGAATCGATATTTCCTTTTTTGATATTATCGATAATCAAATATCGATATTTTTAACAAATATCATCATCCCTACTATAATATCGTCACTATCGTTAGCGTGGCAATGTTATGGCGTTTTGTAACTCAATTTATACTTTGTTTGTACTTTAATTTCTATATTATTTTTGGAATTTTTTCGTGTAAATAAAAAAAATGCCATTCTGTTATGTATATAATCAAGTTATTATTACTGCTATCATTTAACTGACATTTGTATTCTTATGAAAAATAGTAAAACAAAAATAAATCTTTAATATTAGGCATTTGGCAAAACTCAAATATTTAACTTTTAAAGAATAATCGAAAATTTTCCGGATACTTTTTCGCCAGAATAACAAAACTTTTATTTTAATCGCAGAATTTACTGGAAGATCTTTTTTCGTACCATCAATTATTTTCACTACCTAATAACAGTTGATTTTTTCACATAAAATATTAAAAATTGAATAGATTTAAAAACCGTGGATTCATCCATTATCAATACTAAGGCTGCACAATATAGCAAGATTAATCTTGATATTGTATTGTATTGTATTGCCTCAATATTTGAGACAATAATCGATACAATATTTATAGACAGTTTTCGATACAATACCAAGATTGTGGTGTCAAGAATCTCAGTTTGTTATAAAAATAAGTTGAGATTTTCTAATCGTAATAATTTATCGAAATAAATAATAATCGCTCCTCTCGCCTAGCGGCAGCGTGCGAACTAGGCTCTGGCCGGCGGTACATATATGGCGGGAAAAATCAAATTTCAAATTTGGGATTCATTTATACACGAAAAGAAATTTGGGTGAACTGACATCCATCGGCGGAGGTCGGACACGCCAATTTTGATATGAGCGGAACATCCAATGGTTTAGCTGTTTCACATTCCAAATTGGGCGATCTGTTCGCTCAATGTTCGGCGTCTGACGGCGGTCTTGCAGACGAAAGTGTTAGGGCTCTGCTCTCTCAGAAGAATTGGGCGATCTGATAGCCCAATGGAGGTGGTCTAACAGATGAAAAGAGGCAATCCGACGCCTAACGACGTGAAGGCGCTAGTCACCGACTTGCTGAACGTTGGTTCGACCAAATTTCTTTCAGTGTAATTGTGCCGAAATTTTATTTTTTTTATATTAAACCTAATGTATTTGTTGGTGTATTAAATTACGATCAGTTACATTATTCTCAAAATTCAGTAAATGTATAACTTAAAAGTTTCTTAAATTTAAGGATAGTTTTAACAGTGAATCGTTTAAAGAGGTCTAAAACCCAAATATCCAGGGGGTGCAAGGTCTTCGCAAAAAAGGGAGCTACGGAATCGTGCGGCAGTGAACGAATCAATTATTTAAAAAACTCATAACCGAAATAGCCTGGGGACGCGAGGTCCACGTAGAAGGAGATGGCACTCAGACGTGTCACTGTAAGCAATATTAAACCCGAATACTTTTTTAATAATCCACTCTCTTACTGTCATACGACTGTGTAACTCCTTGTTATGCGTGGGCTTCGCGTTCGCAGGCTATTTGGGCTAAAGAATCTCTCAAATAATCGATTCGACTACAGTCGCACGCCTATGTGACTAATTCCACTTCAACATGTCCCCCGACTATTTAGGTTTAAGCCTTTTTTAAATAGTTAATTATTGTACTATTGTATCTTACTATTTCATTTTAGCGTTTCTCATCTACATGAACCTCGCCTCCCTCTGCTATTTGGGTTTAAGACTTTTTTAAATAAACGACTCGTTTATTGTCAGAGGTCTACGTAACTCAATAGGATCATGAATTTCAAAAGAAGACAATAATACTTTTCATATTTACTGACAAGACCAAGGCAAGAGATAAATTTTCAAAAATTTACAAGAGCGAGACAATAATTACAGAAATATTGTATTGTCTTGCTCTCGTGCAGCCCTACTCAATACATTTCAATCATTTATTCGTCAAATCTCGTTTGAGTTTTATATTTGTATTTTCAATCAAAAAGACGTAAATAATTAGAAGAAAAAAATATTAACTTTATACGACTAATAAATATAAAAGTACGTATAACTAACTTACTTATTATTTATGAAAGATATAACCTTTATTCGACATCTATACATCTAGTAGTACCGATAACCGTTTCCTTACATATACGTATCTCGTCCGCTTACTTCCCATTAATGAACGAATAAAAGCTGCGACGCGTAACGCTACCCAAACCTGATCAAGTATTTATGATTAATTGACAGGCGATACACTCGCCTCGTCCCTTCGCGGCTCGTGTGTCTCCTTCGTACTTATATACGAGGCGATCGTTATCGGCCTCTCCCCATCTCGCGTTTGTTTACCGTTAATAAAGAAGTTATATTTGCGTTATCGCTCATTCGCGCGCGATGACTTTCGCCTTTTCCGCTCGCGCGTTTTTACGCCGACTCGCGCGCTTTTATTTACCTTCGACCCTTCCATATCCTTTTCTTTACGGGACTTCTTCGCCTGCTCGCACAACTTTTTTCCTTCTTGCGTGCCTTTTTATCCGCTCGTTCGACTGAATACGCCACGTCTTTGTTTTTGTTGGTCTTTCCTTTTTTTGTGGCGCTGTAAAGCATGTTTATATACGGCGTTTTTCTGTTTAGGGGACTTTGGGTTTCGCGCCTACCTCTCTTTTGGCTGAAATTGTTATAGCGCGTCTTTCAATTTGCTACAGTCCTGGAATGTGTATATATTGGAAATAGCTTTGTTGTGCAAAGACACATAGAACAAAGAGATGTAATTGATATAGATAAAAAGTGGCTTGATAAAATCATAAAGGGTACATTATTTGTTTGGAAATATTTTCACCGTATGAGACTGCTATGATAAAATTTACTCTTTCATACATACCATCTATATTTGTTTCTATAAATATTTGTCGTGCATTGATGAAATATTTTGAAAAGCTTTAATGGATAGTGAGAACGAATAATGCATATA
Organism: Torymus auratus; assembly: GCA_900474315.1. Lineage (NCBI taxonomy): Eukaryota > Metazoa > Arthropoda > Insecta > Hymenoptera > Torymidae > Torymus > Torymus auratus. The sequence goes on along the minus strand of UXGD01007201.1, from coordinate 2,566 downwards.
CATAGCTTCTTCTTTTTCTCTTTTAACATTGAAGTTGAAAAACGTGGATGACCAAAATAAATTAACAAACTAAAAATTAAAACGAATAACGTTACGTATAACAATAGTTCAACGTCGCTAAATATTTCATCTCACAGAAACTTCGTCATGATAAATTCTTAAACGTCATTATATTGTCGAAGTATTATAAGAAGACATGCGATACGCGTACACTAATATAAAATACTGTATACCTACTATATATGCACTCACAAATCGCAGTTTGTCCTAAAAAATATTCTCAATGCAAAGTGACGTCTACGACTCAGACTTGCTTCAGTTTTATCAGATTTTCAATTTCAAAAAACTTCATATTCACGCCTCTCTCTCTCTCTCTATCTCTTTCCCTTCGCTACAACTGGGTACTCCCAGAGCGTGAAACTCGAAGCCCCGTCGAAAGAAGAGAAAATTTTCAGTTCCACAACTTTCACTTCTTCCAAGTCTGAAGAGTCTCTCCCGCGTTCCATTTGACTACTACCCCCGCCTACTTCCTCGAGCGACAAATCCAGCCGTTCAGCTGCCGTCGACTCCTCCCCGACTTTATTATATATGCGCAGACGTCACGCGCCGCAGTCGCATTATGATTCCAAAATTACGCGTAGTTCCTTTCGTTACTGCGTGCGCGACTCGATTATAAAGATAAACAATAGGAACGACGAGTGAAAAAGTTTCGCAGCGCGCTAAACTTCGGCAAAAGGGAACAAAGCGTCGGAAAAGGGAGAATTCTATTCGCGCGCAGGTAAGTTTATTTTAAACTGCGCGGCTGCGTTCTATACACGTGTATCCTACAGCTCTCGCTATTTTCTCTCTCGGCGCTTTATACTTATCGCGCGATTTCGCCTTACTTACCTTTCGCATTTGTTCCGCGCGTTTTCTCGTCTCTGCGCGCGCTTGGTTGCTTTTGTGCTTCCTTTTCTCTCCGCGTCTTCGCAGTGCTCATCAGTCAGGCGTCTCTCACTCACTCGCTCGGTCTTTGCTATCACCCCTATGCTATTTTCATTATTCACGTTACAAGCTGAGCGCGAGCGAGCGGAGAGTAGCTGCGAATGAGAGGAATAAGGAAATTTATAAATATGGCTGTTGTCAGGGCGGGTTTATTGTTTTGGATTTATTATTATAATTTTATTTTTATTAAATTCAATTTATAAAGTAACTTATTAATAATATTCTAACCAATTAAATTAACAATTACATTACTATGAAGAACCAGTCCCGAGTTTTAATACAATTTTATTTTATCAATATAGAATTCAATATCCAAATCTTATTATAATCGTTTTCGACATTCCCTTCCGGTTAATTTACTTTCTTAATACTAAAGCACCGTTTTATACTCCACTTTCAATTTAAAATTCTTCGTTAAATCTGATCCCGAAGCACCGTACAAAAAAAAATATATTGTTTAGTTTGGCAATGAGCAATCTGTGCATTATTATACATATACGAAGGGCCAAACTTACGCCGGATACACTGCATACGTAATGAATTAGCCGACTGTTATTAGATCATTCAGTTCTATTGTCACCGCGCATTGAGATATAATTGGAGCCATTTGCGTGATTACAGTTTGGCTTGGAACGATAATCTGATATCGAGAAAGCGCGCAAACTGTCATATCGCATCGTTTACGTATAAAATCAAAATCAAAATCGCATAATCAACGTTACAAACTCGAATATGCGAAAAAAAGTTGCTACAATCAAGTCAAATAAACTTTTTAGCTTGAGCACATCCTCGTATACGTCGAGCACAGCGCGAGGGAAAAAAATTAAGTCCTAGCCACACGCGCCGCGTACAAATCAGCCTGTTTACCAGATTCGTGCGAGTGCGAATCCTCCTTCACGCGCGCGCCTCCCGAACGAATAAATGAACACGTACTCACATACAGGCGCGCTCGCGCGCGGCCTTTTATCTCCATCTCCTTTCGCCTTCTCATTCATCTTGCAAATGTTTCTTTCAGCCCGCAGGCTCCCACTCTCTCTCCTTGCTTTTTTCTCTCTTCTCTTTGCATTCCTCGTCCGTGCTTTCCAGAGCGCGTGCTATCTCTAGCTCAGCCTCTCGATTTGTTCTTTCTCGACTCTGTCTCTCTCTCGTGAGCGCGCGTTTAATCTTACTTTATAAACGTATCTACTTAATTCATATGTCTCGTCTCTTCTTTTCCCCCCGCTGTTTGCCGCGCCGAAATTCTGTTGGAGATACTACCGGGCTTTGCGGGATTATTCTTTCTTTGTTTTCGGTCGCGGAAAATATTTCGTATATTGTTGTTGAATTTCGTGAAGAACTGTGGCTGTATGAGGGCGCAATAACTTTCTTTGGGTTCTTCTTATCTTGAGTAAAATAAGATGAGATTGGTAGGAGAAGTAAATTTGTTCTAACGAAAAAAAAAAAAAAAACGAAGGTTGGAAATGTTTTGTAATGTGTATTATCAATTGAGTATAAACCTAATATTATTCAATAATATCCAAAGATAAATTTTCGTCTAACAGTAAATGTATTAGAAATATATATATATATATATATATATATA
>UXGD01007200.1:0-11319 GCA_900474315.1 Torymus auratus | reverse complement strand
GGGTAGAGGTATGTATATGCGAATGGCGTTCTTTTTTGCGGATCAGATAAGTAAATGGCAAACATTTTTTTGCTTTGTAAAAATAATTTAAAGATAGATTATAATGTAGGAGTAAAGAAAATCTTTCAACTTTATAAAGAATATTTTTAGATAAAACGGCATATTTTTGAAACACCACTATACCTTTTATTCTACTTTTTATGAAGGTACTGCAACAATTTGATTTTAGTACAGAATATTGGATTTTCATAGAAGCCCTCATATCTGTAATGGAAATCGAAAAGCAAACAGTTTTACCCGATGCAACGTATTACGGAATTCTCTTACGAACCACATCGTTTGTTTTACCGCAACATACAAATATTTCGTTCTTTAACTTTTTGTATTCCAAAAAAAAAACTGAATATAAATTCAATATATTTCTTATACTAATGGAAAAATCTATATATACATTTCTTCTAATCATTCCCCCTATATTATTCTACCAACGCAAAATCTGAAATCACCCACACAACTGTTCCCATACTTTTTCATCTCAATATCTCTCGTCCTCCTTCCTCCTATTCAACAAAAACTCAACGCCTGATCTGGAAATTCACGCGCATACACAACTCACCCCCGCTCGGCTCCGCCTATACCGAAAAAGCGAATCGACGGTCTTCCAGACGACGCGTAAGATTGATGAGCTGTCCGATCAAGAGTCGAGGAGGGGCAGCTATACGCCTGCAATCTACTTTCCTTCTCGCGAAATCGATCGCGACGCGGGGTCACGGCTGCGCGTATCGCACACTGCATTAGCCGGCGGATACATAATAAATAAGCCGGCGATGAGGAACGACGGCGGTGGTGGTGGTGAGTTCGCGAGGGGTTGTCGCGATGTGGCCGGAAGCGAGCTACGAGGCGGTTGGGGATCAACGAGTTTGTAGGATCGAGGGTTGAAAGGAGAGAGGGAAAGAGACTGAGGACTAGTTTGCATCTGAGAAGGAAATATGGATTCCGAAGGGTTGGGTTGCTGGTACGGTATATGTGCAGTGGCATATTTAATTTAAGAAAATATAAAAAAATTGGGAATGTAATTTTGAAATCATGTGTATGTAAATTATTTTTTCATTACAGTAAATATAAAAAAAATGATATTATTAAAATTTTATCTGTAGAATTAATGTATTCGTATAATCTTTTGCCAAAAACGTTCTAACTGTTTGCACATTATGTAAATATTTAGGGTGAGGTTTGTTAACAGTTTAAAATATAAAAAATTCTCATTAATTTATTTAATACTCTAAAATGTTGTTATTATTTTATTTTCAATATACCATTACAATACTGTAATGGAAATAAATTTTTTTCTCGTTCTTAGAATACTCACAAAGATAAACTATGCATTGGGTAAAAAGAATTCATTTATTATAACATTAATCCTTTGAAATCGTAGAATACTAAAATCCATGAACGATATGCATGACTGGTGTGGTAGTTAATCTGTTAATGTACGGGGCATAATATGGACTATATTAATTTTATACTATACGCTCGACCATTAGCACAACGGATATAAAGTAAATTATAAATATTAAGGATTTTTTTACTATTATTACTTACCATTACCATCACGATAATATTATATCTATTTTAGAGATACTCGTCATAATTCCATTTATTTTCGATCAATCTCCTTGCCTAGAAAGAAACGATACGATCGAACTTCATTTGACGCACGATATAAGTCCTACAGAAGAAAAACAGAAAAAAAGATGACCCTCCTCCCGTTTTCGGATGATCGAACCGGATGTAACGGGTAACGAGGACCATTCGCTCTAACTCTCTTTCGCTCGCGTCTGTCAGAGCGCTGCGGGATTACAACTGAGCCCGTGGCGTTTAGCAACATAAGACTTTTGTTAGCTCGCCGGGAGTTAGTTCCGTTGACTCAACGGAACTTCTAATCACGAATGAATTGCCCCTCGCTCGTGTCAATAGAAGAGTTCGACGCGGGGAATCGAATGCTGTCTGTTTCTGTCCCGTATTCGGCGTCGCCGTGCAACCTATCTGGGTGTACAAAAGTTTCGACTTGACGCAGTTTTCGTCTGTTTATACCACTTAATTTTGTAATTTCGAGGAGATGGCCTTTTCATTCGAGGGTCGGATGTAAATGATTGATTGAAAATCGATTATCACAGATTAAGCATATCAATTACAAAAGTAATTTGACGAATTATCATCGCCACACTAAACAAACTCACAAAAGTTTACTTCGAATCAACCTCAAACCAAAAATAACCACAAAAAATGACGAACCCTTAAAACTAACCCTCGACAATAACGACAACACCCATCTTCCCCTAAAAAAAGCTCTCATATTCCTCAAGCTCGCAATAACGACCACAACCCTCCACTCTCTATTTTTCCCTCCCACCCTTCCTCGGCCTCCTGTTTACGCGTTCCGTCCGACTCTCGCTCTCTCACCCTCTCTCGTTAGAGCCCTTCCGGCTTTTCGGACGAACGAGTATACTCTGTCTATACATATATGTATACACATAGATATGCGGGTATAACCGGAGAATCTCTCTCTCCACTCACACACTGCGTCTTGATTAAGCGGCGCAGCGGTTTACACCGCGCCAAAGCAAGAGCCACCGCGTCTAGTGTGTGTCGTCAGGGCGCGCGCGCGCGCATTATGTACATTTCGAGGAGAGGCGAAGGAGATTAACCCCGGCGCGCGGAATCTCTGCTGCCACTGTGCGCATTGACGCGCGGAGTAGGTTCCATCTCTCGCAGAGAGAGGTAGGAATAGGGTAGTTTCCGGAGGGGGAGAGATAGAGAGAACATAGTGTGTTTCCCGGGTACTGGCGCGCGGTTCTTATCATTTACATGTATGACGCGTAGCTTAATTCTCTCTCTCTGTGAGCGCGAGAGAGATTCAAGCGCGTGATGGTTTTGAGCTTGTAAAGGAGAGGGGTGGAAAAATATTGCGGTCGTGGTTATGTTAGGTGTTATGTACGCGCGTATAGAAGGGGGCTTGTAAGCAGTGACATATTTAGATGATGAGGTTGAGAGTGAGATGGGAGATGGTAGATTGAATGCGAATGTGTTTGTTGGTATAGGTATATAAGTCGCTCTACGGAGTTGTAACAGTTAAAATAACTGATTAATTTGCTATTGAATATACAATAACAGTAATTTATTTATCTTATTGTATATCTTACTGTAATTCTAAACAATAATAAATAATATAAATGATTTTAGGGTTCCATAACCCTGGTATAGAAAATTATTTAACCATATTTTATAGTTAAGGTGTTAATTAAATGGAAGCATCTTTAGTTAAAATCATCATAAAAAAGTAATAAAATTCATCTAAAAGTTCTGCTATTATACTTAAAATACATATTTTATATGAAGCGTAAATACCATAATTTATTTCGGATTGTTACGTAATTTTGAAATACAAACAATGTTCATTTCTAGCCATAACTGCAGAATACTGTAGATTTTTTGTTAACAACAAGATTAATTAGACCCCAACACACGACACCATAAAATCCTTACGAACGTTCAAACCAATCTGACAAAAAATAAGCTCGATCCACCCCAACGCACGTGGATACCATCACACACAGGATAGGAGTCATAGGAACGAAGAGATATGTAGACGCGAATAACGTCGCCGTCGACGCATGCGGACGTCCCTAGGCTGATTCCACCAGGCAGCAGCCAGGCTGGTGGTAGAACGCGAATACGCGCGCGTGCGTATATATATACGCGGCTTGTTGTCTCCGATTTCCATAACACACGCTACATTTCGGAATTTCCTAAGTGCACGGCGCAGAGAGAGGAAACGCGGCGCGGGGGCGGAGAGTCATATACGTATGTCTATGTAGATATAACGAGGCTGCATGTGCCGTTGCCTTCTCTCTGTTTGACGCTGGATTTGCGCATACGTCGACGAGCGCGCGCTTGCGTATATATGCTATGCGTATGTGCTTATATATAGGTATATGTAGGTGAATATTGAAATGATAGGTGGAAAATGTAATTTGGTATGTTGGTGGAAGTTTGTTGTCGTGCTGTAATTCGATGTGCTATGTGTAAACTTTGGTTCGTTGTAGTTTACTTGTTGTTCAAAGTTGGGGAATTTTGTAAGGAATTTAAAAGAAAGTGTAGTTAACTGTTATAATGTGAGAGAATATTGGGTTTTCTCTGAAAATTATCTAGAAATTTTGAAAATCAAATGTTGCCATACATAATATAACATATATAGGTTGAAGAAATCTCCAAAAAAGCGTCAACATATTTGTAAGATACATGGTACTATTTTACTCCGCAGACATACGATATTCCGAGATTCTTATATATACAAAAGCCATATATGTTTATATATACAAACCCAAACTTTATGGTCTCGCAACCTACATCGCTCCTCCCCTAATCCTCACTTTACATATTCATACATATACATTCTTCTCACCCGCGAAATCCCGCGTTCAAAAATCACCACCACGAAAAAACAAAGAGAACACATACCCCTCGGCATTCCATTCTCTCACCACAATTCCGCAAGTATCAAACCTCTCGCTCCCACGTACACCCACACAACGATACATCTCGAGAAGAGCGAAAAACCGACGAAACTGCGCCAGCGACTGCCGGGGGTAATTTCAGACGGTCGTCAAACATCCCGCGGTCCTTCTCCTTCCCTCCTCTCCCGTTCCCTCTTATTTTTCCCCTTTTTTCGGCATCTCTCTGGCCGGAAGCAGTAGCAGCAGCGTTCCCCAAGGGAAGAGAAGAAGGAACGCTCGCTTGCACGCTCGCCTCTTATTGGATTCCGTCAAAGGGAAGAAACATTATGCAAATATTGAATATACTCGAATGCCCTTTTGAGACTCGCGAAGGAGAGAGAGAGAGCTGTCGCGATGTGCCGACGCCGCTACTTCGGAGGACGTGAGGAGCTTAAGGTCGCGTTGGCGCGCGACGATAAATTCCCTGCAGGCCGTGGAGCTTTTTCTCTCCTATGGTACAGTGCGGCGCAAGTATGAGTGCATCCGTGCGGGAGCTCGATTTCGCGTCGAGGGGGGGAAAAGTATAGAGCGGCCGGGGCCCAGGTGCTTCGCGTACGTGTCGCGTTTTGTGAACGAGCGAGGAAGAGGTGGGAGCCTCGAAGTGTGGTTATTTTCTCTTCGATTATGTAAGGTGTGGGATTTTCGTGGGGGAATTTCGCCGGTGTACGTGCTGCGGCTAGGGGGAGTTGCTCTCTTACATATGGTGGGTATTTTCTCGAGAAAAATGTTAAAATGAAGCCAAAAATTATTAAGAGAAGATCGAGTATTTTATTCTTGAATTATTTACGTTTGGAATATTCAAATTTTTGTGAATTTAAAAAATGTGTGTTTTAAAAAATGATATAAGTAGAGTTATTATTGGATAATTAAGAAAAATTTAAATAGGTACGTCGATTTCACTGGAATTGTGTTAAATTACTTTATTAAAGGACGGTTTTCAAGTCCGCTGGTAATAAATTACGTGCGGCGTATTTCTTGTAGAATATTGTAATATCGATTTCCGATAATTGATATTTCGATTAATAATCAGGGAGACTCTCTTCAAATTAATAAGAAAGTTACAGAAAAAACTGCTTTCATTAAATTAATTGATAATATTAAAAATACCATATTAAACGTTTTCATGTAATAAAAATAATACATTAAGAATAAGCTTATACCTACTTTGAAATAAATTTTTCGCTATGACACTATAACGGTACACCACCCGCAAACACAAAAAACCACGCGACCGTTAACAAAAATCTTCACCCATCCGCCGCACGAGCAAACGCTTCCACCATACCCATCCCTCAAGAAAAACGCTCTCGGAAACGACTAATAATTTAAGAGAGACATTTTCCGCTTTGCCTTGCACGCAAGTCGCGAGAGAGAGAGAGAGAGTTCACGACCGCGCGCGCTCTTTGACGTCGTTGTCGTCGTCGCGCGAGCACCGAGATAAAAGAGGCGCTTTAGGAAAACGTCGTCGACGGGGATCGAGACGAAGGGCAAGCAGAGTGAAAAATAAATGAGAAAAGCTGCTGCTGCTGCTATGCGAGAGAGACGACGACGACGGGCGTCCACGGCCTCCCCTCCACGGCCCTGGCGTTTGTGCTTCGGAAAAAGAATTCGCCGTAAATACGCGAGTTTGCTTAGGACTATACGAGAGTTGCGGGGACACGAGGAGAGAGAGCGACGCTCGAAGGCTCTTTTTTTACGAAAGCTATTGCCTTTAGCGCTTTGCTCTTTCCCCGAGACCGAGCGATGCCTGTGCTTCGAGTGCGCTGCTGCTCTTGCTCTCTTGTATATTCGTTGAGGTTTAATTGCAGTTTGAATATTAGTTTCTTGAGGACGCGCCCGACGTCTTTGTGGTTGGGAAATTACGCGACGATAGGTAAAGAATGATAGGCGGATAATCTTTTGTAAATAAGTTTCGAATTTTTTGGTAACGTCATTGTGGAAATCATTTGAGGCAAATAATTTATCATAGTTTGCAGCAATCAAATACTATTGTCACATGTTTTTATATCAATTTCTTTCAAGTGGTCGTGGAAATACATATCTGATAATCTCTGATTTTATTATAGCTGTTATATTTGATTCACTTTAACTTATATTTGTATTTCATATAGAAAAAAAGGTTTGGAAAAATCACTATACTGTCTGGTAAAGCTACCACAGGCTGTATAAAAAACCCAAAAAATTATACCATACTTTACGGTAAATTTTACAAATTTTAAAGAAACCCCTTTTTCCACAGGTTTTCAAAGCTTTTCACAGTTTGTGGTGGCTTTACCAGAATTAAGAATAGTAATTTTGACAAAATTATCGATAATTTTAATTTTAACTTTTTTCTCAGTCCATCATTCTATACATAAACTTATCCAAATATAAATATTACTTTACCTATCATACAAATTCACATCTAATATCTAAAGAAATATCCTTCAAATCCTCTTCACATCAACGTCAAAACAAACCCACCACCTTCAAAAACAGCATAACCCTCTCACCTCCTTATCCCCCTGTCGCCACAATTACCATTCCGGATGCAAATCCAGCTCTGCTTAGCGCTCTGATCCCTCGAAAGCATTGCCAACCATCACCTCATCCCCATCTTGGCAAAGTCTCTCTCGTACTTCCTCTGCGCAGCCATCCTCTCTTTCGATTCATCCCTCCGCAGCGGATGCGTTTTCGCAACTTGGGAAAAGGGTTGTTCGACCCAGGGTGCACCGGCTGGGCGGAAAACTTCCGGCGATTTTTCACCCCGCGCTCGTGCTGATGCTGTGGAGGAGAGAAGTTGGCGCTTCGATATCTTTCGTTCGTTCGGGTTTTTCAGTTTCGTCCCGGCTGGAATGAGAGTTTTTGTGTGCGGGAGGAAGGAAATTTCGCCAGGGATCGCGCGCGAGTGTCGCTTTTACGGCTGAATTTTCAATTGCAGTTTTATTGCGCTGGGTTTTCTTTCAGGAGCCGGAGAAGTTTTTATGGGGGTTGAAAGGGAGGTACGTATAGGTTTCGACGGTTTATGGTCAATTTTTAACAGTAAAGTTCAGGAGTAGTGTAGAACTTTGACGTTTCTATAGGATGTTTTGCATACTAATTATAGCTATTTTAAAACGTTAAATTTTAAAATCCTAGTTATTTTTCAATGTTGGTTGCAGTCAAATTTCATGAAAGTCAAAGACTTTAAAAATATTTGGTTTTATAATTTAAAAATATACGCTTTGATAGCGATCGTTGTGTACTTTTCTTCTTTCATATATTTTTTATGATTTGATGTTTTTCTATATGATATTTGTACATATATTTTTATTCATTATTGGAATTCACTCTTAAAAGTGCGCTCAATCTATATACACAATATTCTTGGAAATACATTTCATTTTTATTAAATGAAGCACTGCCCGCAATTCGTATACAAATATAAATATGACCAAATATGGAAACACTATTTATACGCACAACACCATTGAATTCCTCTAGAGAATAGAAATAAAATTTAAGTTTTTAACTATCCTCACTGAAGAATTCATTAATTTTATCTCATCAGTCTCCCCTTAAAAAACTACAACAAGGGGGCGACGATTTATTTCACTCGAACGCAAAAAAACCCAGCGCAACAGCTTCCCGTCATATTTCACTTCTCCTTATAACCATTCAGCTCCAGCGTTTCCTCTTTCTCACAAAGTAAGTTCCACGAGGCAGTATGCCGCGCCCATTTTTTTTCTCTTTTCGTTTTGTTTCCGGGTTATACCTCTCGGAAAGAAGCGCGCAGCTTCGTCAATATATAATTAAGAGAAATCCAATTAATTCGCTAGAAAGGCTAGCACGAGCAGCGCGCTATATTCATCTGTACGGTCTTTCGCTACTTTTCTCTCTCTCTCGGTTTTCAACGAGGCAGCTTTTCCGGTTTTCGCAAATCGCTCGTCCCGTTCGTTATTTCCTATTTCGACCGAATGCAGAGAGGAGAGGGAGGGGGATATAAACTCATTTGGCTTAATTAGAATAAACGTTTTCTATTTCGCTTGCGTTTTTCTCTCTCCCGTCGTGTCGCGCACGTCGTCGTCCGCACGGTAATTGGGTCCAACTTAATTTGGCTTTTATTGAAAAACGAGGGTTTTTAATTGTTTTATATGCCGTAGAATTGGGACGGTTGGAGCTTTGTTCGCGATTTTATACTTTTTAATGAAGTTTTTGAAAAGCGCTGTGGTGGTACAGAAGAGATTACGTAAATAATAAATTAGCGGGTAGTTGAGGAGGTCAGATTTATGCAAATCAAAGCTGCGCTCACCTGCATTGAAAATGAAAACATTGAAGGAAGGAAGCGGCATCTAGTTATGCGGGACGTCTCATTAAAAAAGTCTCAATAATATTCGCTCGCGTATATATTTGCATTCGCGGCGCAAGTAAAATGAAAGACTTCTTTATATTGAAAAAAAGTTCTTTCAATATCAAGATCTCTCTATATCTCATTTATTTCCCAACTTGAATTCACTTCCTCCGCCCAATATCTTCTTAATTAATGCGCGTTTCCCAATAAAAATCATTCCTTTTCCACGAGTATACTTCCACTCCTCATCCTGAATCGCCGCTGCCGCGAATATTAATACACATTCCAAATGCTAAACAATTAGTCATCGATTGGCAACGCGCATCGACGGTATACAATACACAAATCGATGACTAACGCGTCACGTTTTTCGAAATTTCCCAATTAACATTCGCCGTGACGGTTCAACAAACGCCCGCAAAACGCATTGTTTAAAGAGCCAGTGGTATAGGTTGCAGTATACTACTACGCAGCGCGTTGTTAGCGTAGTTCTCAACGACTCTAGAAGGGAAATCCGATAAATCGCGTATGTGCCACTCGATTTTCAGACGAGTCGGAAAACGCGCGTGGGCTCATTGTGTCGACGTTTTCTCCTGTGCGGTGCGAGTATGTGCGTAGAGCAAATTTTAATGAAAACAGAAAACTGCTGGACTTGAAAACGAGATTTTTATGCCATTGAGCGCGTTTGGTAAAGCGTGGGCGTCCGAGTTTCTGGGCGAGTTTGCCGTATAGGTCGACAGCTAGCGAGGATTTTTTCGACATTCGCGCGTGGATCGATATTTTTTCTAACGAGCTCGAGTGATTGTTAAACTTTTTGATTTTGAAAATAAAAAAAACACGTGGAAAAGTTTGAATTGGAAATTGTTAAATGGGAATATGACGCACGAGGAAGTTTCGTTTTTGGAAAAATGAAATTCTATAAATACGAGGTGGAAGTTTTTTTAATTTTATAAAGTTCAAAAGCAATTTTCGAAAATTATTTTACAAGCTTTAATCAGTAAAAGTAAAAATACTCAACTAAAAATTCTTTTCATTTTAGATGTCTATTATAAGCTTTCCCCATTCTCTATAGAAACGCAATTTTGCTATCGATAGACCATCAAAGTCAATAAGTTAATAGCCCGCGGGAGATGTAGGAATCTAACGCGGATCCCTCGTTACTGTCAAACAATACATGTAACACGGCTATAATCCTGTTGCGGCGGCGATGAAACGTCGGTTGTGAATGTTGCATCAGTACATGGCCTACGTGACCTGCCGCACAGATATTACGAGTTCTTATTGAAGAAGGATCGATTCGATGTTGAGGCAGTATAACGCTTGTATCTGATATTTTCTAATCTATAAAACGTACACGGAGAAGGATGAAAGGTGTATTATTAGTTTTCTGCGCAACTTTATTTATTTGAACAGTGTTTCAACGATTTCTGAAAAGCCGTTGTCACTGAAAAAAGAAGAGTTTTCTTTTTAACAATCTTTTCTTTAATTTAAAGGATCTATGTTTAAAAAGGGGACATCTTTCTCCAAGTAATTTAAACTTAAAAAAAATTAATATTACTTTCGCGAAACTGTTAAATCTTCTTCACATTTTTTGTGTATGATTAAAAAAGTTTCAAGAGAGCAAAATTGTACTCTTTACATAATTACATTTCATTTTACATTAGAACTTATGAAATATCCACCATTTCATGGTGGATTCCAACATGGTGGAGAAATATTAAAATTGAAATACTTAAATATTTACCTTATAAGGTAAATACAAATAAATACACCTTATAAATACAAAATTCTATTTAAATAGTAATTGTAAAATATCTGCTAAAAATTAATATTTGATTGTACACTTCCACATTCAATTGTGTCAAATTGCAGCATTTCAACTTTTTAAAATTTTTTTCATCCTCTATGAAAACTCGTTTTCTTTTGGAATGAAAGACTTTATGCTCTGAATGAGATACATAGTAGTGTGGGAATTCCTCTTAAAGTATCATCTTATATTGCATTTCAAGACATTAGAATTTTAAAGTGTACTATCTCTATCTAAAAGATTTAGGTAAATATAAATTTAATTTTTATGCCAGCAACTCTAATGTTTTTGAGAATGATATAAATCCAACTGTCATCCTAAATTTTGAGATTTAAACATTGTAAAATAAAATACGAAATCCCTCATAAAAATTTACCAACCTGATGGGATTACAAACTCTGAATATAAGTCAGAAAACTGGGTAGTTTCATCGGTTGCAATGAATCGTTTTTTACTGTTAGTATTTATTAACTTAGGACAATATGATTATAACTTCATAAACTTCAGAACTTCGAAATCATTCACTAAGTTTTCATCGATTTCATCTTATAATTAAAAGAGCCTCATTGAAAAGAAAAAAACCAGTAAAAATTACCAAACTTTTAGTAAAAATTACCAAACTGTTAAGTAACCCTGAGGCAGACCTG
>UXGD01007199.1:0-11325 GCA_900474315.1 Torymus auratus | reverse complement strand
TTTTTTTGTGAAGAAAAATTGCAAAATAATTCTTGATAATGAATAATTGATTAATAAAAGTTCTCGTACTCGATAAATCAGTCAAACCCAGTAATTATGGAGAGCTTATAACTGGTATACTTACATTTATCTATCAAAATGTTAAGTAAATTACAGGCCATCACACGCACGAAATATAAAAGATATTTAAAACACGACACATAAAAGCTATTTAAAATTTCAATCACAAACTTTATATACGTCAACAGTATCTCCTCGGTTCATTTTAGTAGTTAGTAGAAATCGCAGAAATGTAGATGTTTTGAATAGTTTTTGGAAATGTTTGTTATGTTTTACTTTGTGCTATTGATACAGGGCAAATGTATTTTATCTTTCTCAGATGATAACTTTTGGACGAATAATTTAATAAATTATATTTTAAAGTTGAAACTTTATCAAATAACTTTATTTATAAATGGCTCGGATTTTAGTACTACCGAAGAGCATCGAATCATCCAACAAGTTGTGTCCATATTACCTACTGTTATCGTCGATTTTTCAAATATTGGATCAACGAGTGATAGTGTAATTACTACTGTGAAAGCATTTAATTATCCTAGACAAACAACAATATATATTGTATCTTTCGTAAAAACAAATTACATTGAAGATATTCATTTTCAAGAAATTAAATCTTTATTAGATTTTTTAATTAATTTGTCGCCTAAAACAATGAGAGCCAGGTGTCTTTTTATTTATTCAAAAGTGAATTCAATATCTGAAAATCTATTACAGTCAATCTTACGATACGCCTGGACTAATAAATTTTTGGATTTCTCAATCTTCACAGTGCAAACGGAGTATAATCAACAATTTGGGATAAATCTTCATCATTATAATCCTTTTTCAGATTCTTATACTAATCTGACATATTCATTAGATGAACAAGTTTTCCCCGATAAACTTAATGATATGAAAAGATATCCTATCAGAGTTCCTTTTTTGCATAATACATATTTAATGTCAGTAAAAGTGGTAGACAATGAAAATGTTAGTTTTGATGGTTCCGGTGTAAGACTATTACGGGCATTAGGGCGTATTTTGAACTACACCCTTGATATTTCCATTACTGAAAAAAATTTTAATGGGACTACCATGTTAGATTACTTTACGAATAAGAGATTGTACAACTTGGATGAGAAAATGAAAGATATGGTTCGAAGATTAAGTAAAAATGAATTTAACATGATCGGCTTTCCAATGTACTCGACGAGCATTGAACCTAACGATGAAGAGGTCGAGAAGAGTGTAACGATTATGTACGAAAAGTTCGGCGTCATTGTGTCAACATCGGCGATGGCAGGAAGTGATAAGTCACTCGTGGTATTGTTTGATCTATTAATCAATGTTTGTATCATTACTGTTTCTATTTACGTTGCCTACCGCTTAAAAATAATAAAGAAGGCTTTCGATTACTTCTTCGTGCTCAAGGTGTCATTAGGCCAGTGGACAAGTGCACCTCGCCTCATAAACGAGAGAATCGTATTTTTTTGCATTGTCTTTCTTTCCATGACTTACATCTCCAGCATTTTCGCTAAAATTACAGAGACTCATGTGCAGTCGAACGAACTCTCGCTCTTCACAGCCGAAGACGTTGTCAAGTCTAATCTCGCGCCGTACATCAATGGGGGATACTTCACAATCTACTTCAAGGACAAGGACATAGAGAATACATTTCGCAAGTTAAAATCATCACTGCGAGTCGTCAATATGACAGCGACCTGTTTCAACTTACTCTTAACCAACCCTAAAATACTCTGCTTTTCAGATTACAGAAAATTCAGGCCATTCTTTCAGAATCACGAGAAGTCAGATGGCTGCCCGCGCTTTCGGTTCAGTGATTTCGAATTTCTGGACGTGAGATATTACCTGTTTTTCGAAAAGGCCTCGCCCTTCGTTGAGAAGTTTAATATGGTTTTGCAGAGGCTCACGGACTCGGGAGTTTTCGAGCACTGGGAACGTAGACAAAAATACAAGCGAGTTTGCCTGGAACACCAACGGGAATATTTGAGTGTCGAGAGTAAGAATCAGCGCAGAAAACGAATATTGCATATTTTAGTCTGTGGATACGCTCTGTCACTTGTTACTTTTCTTTGTGAATTTACAATAAAACTGTTAAAAAGAATAAGAAAAACTGCAGAAAGCTGAATAAATTCATCCGATAAATATATTTTGCTGTGTAATTTAAATTGTCTATCCAGTTTCCTCACTCTCGTATTATCTTGGAATATTATGAATATCAGGAAGAAATTAAATGTCAATAAAAAGCATCTTCCGACCATTAACCATCATAATCATCCCCGCGACGACAAACCGATCGACATCTTCTTATCCCAGGGCGACGGTATAATCGCCCAAAGCCCGAGCAAACACTCGTATTACACACTTACACATCCCGGCAGCGAAAAGCGCTCTCATCCTCGTTAACGTAATAGCGCGCGCGTAAAGAGACGTTACCCAATCGATGAAAATCGACGTCGAGACTGGAATTCCTGCGCGCGTATGTGCGAAATTCGTCCTCGTTTTTTCCGATCGACTGAATCTCCCCCGGGGGCAACTGTTTTCTCTCTCTTTTCTATCGCTCTCCCTCTCTCCACGCGTCGACTATTTTAGGTTTGTTTTTTCGTTTGTTTAAGAGCGGGAGTGGAGTCGCGAAACTCCGAACAGTTGGTGTTCGATAGAATGCAGGGATGTATCGATCGGGAGTTGTGTGTAAAAATAAAGCGTGCATGGATGGCTGATGAGTTTCAGCTTGAAAAATAAATGACATATGGCGAGGTATTCAGCGAATATTTAACGAAATTATTCTGGCTTCGAAATGAATAACATTTATACGTTTTTTATATAATTACCTACTCACAATAACCACGAGAGCCAGCACTAAACATTTATTTTTCCATAAAAACAGCGAAAATTCGCACGAAACACCAGCATTAAAAAAATCTCACTATTACGAAATTCTTCTCTCTCTCTCTTTCAGACCGCAAATGTTGTGAACCCTCGCAAAATAAACCTACTTTCTGGTCCTTCATAATTCTCACTCCACATGCAACTTAGGAGCGTTTAAACCTGCTGAAAAAGGCCCTCTCTCCTAGCTCTCTTAAAAAAAAATCCAAAACCACTGCCAGCAGCTCTCTGTCTCTCTTTCAACTTCTACTCCCCCGCGGCGCGTCTTTTGTGCGTATATACACGCTCGTGCACTCAGAAATTTTCCGCGGTTTTTATTCCGCGAGCTCTCTCTCTCTCTTTTCTAACGAGAGTTTAGGCGCGCGCACACGCGTTTTAATTCGATTCGCGCGTGGGCGGCCGCACTAGTTATGAAGACGCGTGGGGGGAGAGTTTTTTCTCCCTGTTTATACGAAAGGAGAGGAAGAAAGTTCGTTGGTGGAAAAAACATGGATTTGCTCGCGCGATTTATTTTTTAATTAAATGTTGGCCGTTTCAGTGGAGTTTCATTCATTCATTAATATTTGTGGTGTGTATAGCTGTTATTGAGAAATATATGGATTCTGCCAAACTTTAAATTACGTAAATAACTCGTACTTTTGCTCCGGGTAATAGATAAATGCGCTAAAATATAGGTCGAGCGTTATTAAAAATTGACCCGTGCACGCGCGAAAACTTAAAAAAAGGGTATAATATCTATATATACAGAGACACATAGCCGAGGGCGGACGGCATTCAGCGAACCGAGTGCTGCGTAAATTCGGCAATTTGTTGCGCGCGCTCCGTGAGAAACGCAATTCCTTCCCTCTATTTCTACCATCTTCGTTTTCTGCCTCGAAAAAATGAGCGCAATCACGGCTAATTCGCGGATTTGTCTCCCCGCGGTCGGTTATTAGGCTCGTTACCGTTGCCGCGGTTCCGGAGTTTATTGAGCAATCAGGGCATTTCGATTGGACAGCTTAATTTAAAAGATCGAATCGTACGCCGCATTGTCGTGGAAGATATAATAATACAGATATCGTATAAAAATTTGTCATTGTAGTAACGATCGAAAAATATAATGGCATATAATATGTTATTTTCTTATTAGGAAAAGCAATATTATTTTGTATCTACATTACTGTAATTTGTAATTGTGACAAGGAAAATTCCAATCAAAAATATATCGATGGTAACAGCTCTTGGAATGGTATTATATACTATAAGTTGTACTGTATTAATATAGTAATGTAGATTATATAAATTTATACAATGAATAAATTAAAAAATTTTAATTTACTATTCTATAATAAATAATTTAGCAAACAGGTGTTCCAGCATGCGCGCAAATAACCTAGAATACATCAAGCTCGCCCTCTCAAGACCCTTCGTCCTAACCCCACTTGAAAATTCGAAAAAAGCATAAGCAAACCAGAACGTCATCAGCGCCTTAAAATCCCAGCGCGCAAAAGCAACAACTCTGCCCGGTCTCCTCGCAGCGCTGCGCAAACACACTCAACTCTCGTCACTCTCTCTTCCCTTCTCCACCCATCCTCCTTGGTATATATATACCTGTCCTTTTAAACGCGCGCATAAACTTTTTGCCGCGGCTGTCGACGACGACGTCGAAGGGCACGTCGAAGAGACCGGTCGGCCCACGCCTCATTAGCATCCGCGGGCAGCAAAAAGCCACGCCGTGTCGGTGAGACGAAATCGTAAGGAGACTTTAAATTAAAGCCGGGGAGAAGACGAGTGTGTATGTGCATACGCGTGAAGGGGAATTGAAAGGAAACGAGGAGACGGGCTAATTGTTTTTTCGGGAGGTTGGTGCGGTCGGAAATGCTCCTTTTTTCAAGCTTTTTTTTCTCTCGCGATTGTTGCTGTAAAAACATTAGCTTTGCGTTGTTGCGTTGAAAGAATACGGGATATAAAAAAAAAAAAAAAAAATGGAGCGACTGTTTTGGATGAAGCGAATTAATTATAATTTCGTAGTCTTACGTTTATTTTTTGCCGGTTAAATCCATAAAGAAGCTGCGTGACCAAATGCACACCATTGAATTTCACCAACTAATTACAGTACACCAAATACAGTATAATAGACGTGCACACGTCAGAGCAGCGCGCGCGTATTTTCCAAGAACCGAAGGCGAAATTCGAGGAATGCTGCCCGCGCGCTTCGCAGGTCTCTCGAACTATTTTAGCTATACATTATACTTATATTCGAGGGGAATGCACATATATATATCAGGAACGACTATATCACGCTAACTTCATTTACATTCTTTTATACGACTCGAAACAACACGACTTTTCGGTCGACGGTGAAGCATATCGCAGCTAGTATTTCTTTTCCCATTCGAGAGCTGCCGCTGCTGTCATACGTGCGCAATTGAATCACAAAAAAAGAAGCGGAGAGAAAAAGCTCACGTATACGCGCGCTAATTACGCGTGCGCTTGTATCCGTCCACCGGCGGAAGATTTAACGCGCGTGGGCGTACGATATACGTCTCTCGCTTCTTCTCGCAGTTTTTGCTGTCCCGCGTGCGTGCGTGTATGCGGGGCTTTTTTGCCGGCGGTCGCCTGGTGGTCCTGTACTATACACATCTCGCGCTTTTTGTCGCGTCGAACTTAAAATTATATGACCGCGTTATGGCTTGTATAGTTAGTCGTTCGAATATTATCCATGTCGTGCGGTTCAATCGCGCAATAAAACGACGCGCCGCCGTATTGATTGTATTGTTAATATACAATATAATATTTCATTATAAAATACCTCGGGCATTTTTAGTGCCGAGTCAAGGATATATGCTTGCAGCGTTCGTGAATTCTCGACGTGGTTCGTGGAAATTTAATAGCCAGTGGGTTAAGCCCGCTGGAAAAAATATACGCGCCGCGTCGGTCCTTTATTCATTAGATGCCAATTTTTATCTACCGCGAATAGAGTGCATATATTATACCTATATATAATTTGGAAAAACAGTTGTAAGAGAACGAGAGAGAGATTTTTACATGTATCGCGTACTGTGCGCGCTGCTAAGGAATGCGCGGATTCTCGGACGCGAAATGAAAGGCGCGCGTACGTACCTTTCTCCCGTCTTTCGCGGGTGTGCATTCCTCTCCCGCATGATAATATCCCTCGATAACGCCATAGCTGCCTGCGTGCGTATATTTTCCGAAGCCTGATACTTTCGGAGGATGATGGCTCGCGTTTTCTCCCAATGTGTAAGTATACACAGTTGATATATAGGCAGTATATAAAATTCTTTAAACTCTGCGTTGTTTTTCATATTGTTTTGATGTGTATGATTTTATGCGAGATACTCTTGAGTGAGTTATATTATACGCGTTATGCGTTGCACCTATATGATGTGTATGTTTACAATGATCAATTATTGTGGGCGAGTGGGTGATGCGTGTTTTTCAACAAGTTTGGCCTAGTAATAACGTAACTCGTGTAAGAAGTAACAGTTTCACGTTTGCAGCTGCAGTAAAACGATTGTAATATACGTTATTGTGTAGAAGCAAGTAGAGTTGAGCGGAGTTTGGTTTACGATATTCTTGATGTTGACGTATAGTGTCGTGACATTTTTTTTTTCATTTACACAGTAATAAAATCTACTTTGTTTTTTTTTCGTCAAATATAGTAACATGCTATGAAACGAACGCAAAACACGATTACACAACTGAATAAAGATGCGCGCTGTGAACAATTTGTAAAGTACGTAAAAGCCATTTATTACACAATACCCAGATCCCATCTCCATTGGAGCACATCTTTATAACACAAGCCGCGCATCCGCTGGCCAACTTTAAACCCCAAAACCAGCGGAGCTCGACCGCCATTTTACCCCTCAGCCCCCTTCTACCATCCCGCCCCATTTCAAACATACGCACACGCACATAGACACATTTCACCGCGCGCTCGACCTACCTCTCCAATTTCGCGCGGCTTGCTCTAAAGCTCGTGGACACCGCAACATCGTCGAAAATCCCGAAAATTTCACGGGCGTTTAACGCGCCTCTATTGTCGTATATATGCTCGGCCTCGCGTATATATACCCGCTGAAGCTTATTACACACGCACGTGCGGCAAATCGACGCGAGAGAGAGAGCTGCTGCATCGAGCTCTTTGTGTGCGGAAAATACTGGCACAAGGTTACTGTTTCGGACGACGCGCGCGAGGTGATGATGTCTGTGTGTGCGGGCCTGTGTGTTGGGAATTGCGCTTGCCGGGGGAGAATGGTTTTTGATGGGGTGTGAACATTTCTTGGTTATATATTGTGATTTTTAATGGATAGAAAGAATGGTTTTATTGTATATGAAATGTTTAAATAATTAAAGTTAAAATGCATCGAGTTTATAAAGCTATACTGCGATTCTCGAAAAAAAGTTATGTAGAAGCGTGAAAACTGAAAATCACACACTGTGCCGCCACGACGTATTCGCTAAAAGTTTCATAATTCTAAAAATTATTCCTTAATCGCGCACTTGTCCGCACACCACAACCACAGACATTTACAAAATCATTCTTACGCTCGCGTTCTCCACGCCAGCGAAAATCCACTTTTCGAATCCGGTATAATCTCTTCTCTCCCTCTCTTTTTTCTGCCTCTTTCACTTTTGCTCCGCCCACTATATGTATATAGCTGCACCCGTACGATAACCCAGTGACTTGGTAACCCGCGCGCTCGGTTTTCGAGTTAGCGCAAGGCGCTTATCAGAAATAATCGAAAATGTGGTATTAGTGGATAATTTGCTGCTAATTATATATGTAGTTTATACGTGAAAAATATAAGCTGGCAAATATAAGAGGTTTTTAATAAGTCTTCAGCACTTTTATTCCACGAGTTTTTATACTTATTTATATAATTTCGCCCAAATTTTCATGATTTTGAGCAACGTCAATTGATATTAACTGGTATTTTTGACATTTTAATTATGGGATGAATGCAGCAATAGATATAGCGCTGAAAGCCCAAATCATCATGTGATGAGCAACGTCAATTGGTATTAATTATAACTGATATCTTCGACATTTTAGTTACGATGAATGCATCAATAGATTACATATAGCGATGAAAATTTGGAACAAAATCATGGAATTCTGGTTCAAATCTTCACAATATTATTTCTCTATCGTTGGATGATTCGTATAAGCAGATAAAAAGCGGCGAATTTTTTATAGATATCATATAGATTTTTCTCACATTTGCCGTATTTACATAATAGGTATCTAGCTGTTATAGCTTGATACGCGCGGCCCGGATCGTATAACCGTCGGTTTGCCTTAATCGTGCTCCCGCGCAAATGTGTGCTTTCCCAATCGGTTCGTTAAAGGGGACGCTCCGAGCGAAATTTTTCGCTCCCGTGAACGGGCTGTAATGGGTAATTTCTCTGGCGGGATACTTTGTTCATAGCCGGCACGTGCTTGAGTTGTTGAACAAAAAATTCAAAGGTTTTACAGTGGCAATTTTCACGGAATTTTTGATTATATTATTATAAAATGGTGCGGTTAATTTTTCAAGAATTTTAGTATAGTCGCCATTTTTACACATTATTCTCTACGTAAAAGACGATTAAAAGTATACAATCCAGAGCAATTTCAGACCCGTGTCAAGGATAGTTCTATCAAACAGATGCTCTGGCAAGATTCTCTTACCCATCTCTATTCGTGCCTAAATAAAACGAAAATGTTCGTTTGCTCAAATACCTTCGTAGTAACGCGCCTTTGAGCAATAAATTAGGGTAGTAACAAGGGCCAATCGAAAAGCCAATTTTCGAGTCTAAACTCTGCGCGCCCTTCCCAGCGGCGAGTAGGTATATATACATGCCGGAGCGAACGGAATAACCTCGGCTATACATATATCCCTTTCCTCCCCCTCCGAACAAGACCAAATTAGGTTAAGGATTACCGTGCATTAGCTGCTGGAATGCCGCGCGTGTACGCGTACTTAGTAGCGCTACAAAGTCCTCCCTCCCGCCACTTCCTCCGCAACACAGTATCGATACAGCGACGTCCTCATTATACACGCGGCATGTGCGTCGGAGTGGCTTTGGTCGGATAATCCGCGAAAGTTGCGGTTCCGGCAATTTTTTTCGAGCTAGCGGTTCTGATAAGTCTATATAATATAAAAAAAAATTGTATTATATAGGGATTATAAAGCGTTGGAATCGATGTGTTGAAGTATGTAGTGAAGAAATAATAGAGAGTATGATGTGTATACGACCGCTGAAAGTTTTTACTAATAGCAGACGCGTAACCCGCGTAGATATTAGAGCGTGTACGCGGATAGCGCCCACCGAAAGTACATATATGGAAGCGATGGTGTCTATGTATCGTTGTGTTATGGAGAAACTATTATATACGCAATGATACTTAAATTCAAAGTTGCGCGCGCGCTTTTATAAGAAAATTACGCATTATAGACGAAATGTCTATAGATATATATAACTTTCGTGATTCTTTATCGCGGCTGCATGTTTCGCTACATCACGCAATAAGAGCCGCGCGATTAATTCGCATTTCTTCATCAGCGCGGCTCGGCGATATTTATACAAATCATATGTATATTATATGGACCAAAGAAGTATAAACTGACGTTTGTTTATTAATTCCAACAGTCGACGACAATAAGGAAGTGCATTGAATTTACAGCTGTCCTCAACCATCAAGATTGTTGAATAGTTATAAAATAGTTTTATGGATATAGTGAAGAACAAAATATTAGAAACAAGAAGAAAATATTATAACAGCGTGTAAATCAAATCAATCACCAAGTGCAGTTGCGATGTCTACTAATTACAGTAAAAAGTAACTTAATAGCCACTTTATAGCCTGAAAAGGTGGCGTCTGATTTCCCTCTTTTATTTTATTCCACAGGGCCCAGTTGCGAACGGGTTCACCGCGCGGCTATATATTTTCCAAAACCATAAAACTTAAAAAAAAAAAAAAAAAAAAAACAAATCAGAAAGAAAGGAGAATCAACACGCGTATATCGCGTGCCGCGATCGCTCCCGATCGATGCCTATCATCCGCTTCCGCGTAACAATGGGGGCCCCGTTATACACGCTCGTATAAATCGAGTGCACCGTTATATATATATATGTGCCTCTCGCTCGACCGTATACGTGAAATATCACGAAAAACGCTATACGTGCACTGTCTATTTTTCTAATAATACAAAAAACATAGCTATATTTATATTTCTATATAGGTCGTTTCCGAGACTCTGCACATCTCACATTTCAATCGTTATAAAACGCTTGAAAAAGCATATCCAACCGCGCTGTTTTTCCCAGTGGACACGCTCTATCCGGCCCTCCTCCGCCAATCCACTTATTCGCAAGATCGGTTTGAATTCCTCCATTGTGTGCGTGCAGGAGGGATGACAAAAACCGCAGCGCGAGCGCCGGGACTCAATTTTCCGTTCGATCCGCGCGATCGCGCGGCGCTATATTTAATGCGACTCATGCGCTATAGCGCACATGCATAATAACGAGAGTAGATGGAGGCGCTGATTTATTTCCCTCGTGACTCTGCGCGACTTCTTCTTCGACTGCTGCTGTTTTGCATCACGAAAGTCGTGATGATAGTTCGCTTCCGTCGCGGGCCGAGAGCGCGATTGATCAAATATCGCATGCGGAATTTCGTCCCGAAACTATAGGATTTATGGCACACCGAGGTATATATTAGGTTTGCGACTCTGTGGGGTTCGAGACAATTGAGAGAAGCGAACGCTTATGTTTGATAAGAGGAAATATTACGTATTGAGCGTTAATTGTTTTTTAGCAACTTATATATGCTTAGCAGCATTTATTATCTTTGCTCTTTTTCTTGTCATACTTGAACAATGAAATCTTCACTGAGCCATCGGGCAAGTTTTAATCTGCAGTTCTATAAAGGAGTCGATTTAAAGCCAGCTCGAGCCAACCTTAAAGAGAAGACGAACACTATACTATATACATTCGCGAAAGGGGATAGTTTTCAGAAAAGTCTCGCCAAACTTTCGCGCCTGCAAACTTTCCTCGTCCAGAACTAATCGACATGTCGAGCGAAAATGTATACATGTATATTATACTTATACGTATATATAACGAACGCCCGAATTTTGCTCGCGCGACACGAAACGAACGATCCAATCTACTCTCGCGTTCGCCGGGGGCGCCTCGACTGCAGTAATTGAGGGTCTGGAAACGAAAAGGGCATATATACGGCAAGATTCCCGTAAAACTATTGTCCAACAGATGAAAAAAATAATAAAATTGGAAAACAAAAAATGTAGGTATATACAGTATGATAAACTGCACAGTTTTTCTCTTTATGGTTTTTTAATCGAACCAGTATTTTCCGAGATAAAAATT